>CABFOW010002522.1:41821-56283 GCA_902141385.1 Timema californicum | reverse complement strand
AATTGGGAAGGTTGAATTAGAGGAAGTGAAACCGCATTTGCGTGGAGGGAAAGTGGAAAACCATTTGGGGAAAAACCACCCTCAGTTCACCCGACCGAGATTCGAACCTCGATCTCCCCGTCCTCGGCAGTCAAGCTTCAACACGACTAGCGCGTTAGCCAACTACGCCACCGAGGTGGGTTAGGATTTAATTATTGTTATTTATGATCTACGAGCTAAAAAAGCAATTTGTACTTTAACCAGAGGCTAGATACATGAATAGAGGATACTGCATTTCCGCAAAAAGGGTTTTAGGGGACCAGTAAGTATTATCAGATAGATTAACGGCTAAGTTTCTTGCTCAAATTATATTTCTTATAGACTATAGCTCTCTTTCAAGATCAATAGGTCTAAGGCGTCACTCTCACAATAAACTAGACTGATGATTATGGGAATATAAGGGTTCGATGACTGTCTGATTTTACTAGGGTAAATTTTCATAAGTCTATTTAAATCCTCCCTCCACGCGAATAAGGGTACATTTATTTTAAATACAACCTTTCTTATCTCTAAATGAATGGCGTAGCTGGTGCATAAGCGTGAGTTGTGGGTAGTAAGGCGCTATGATAAATAAAAAAATAGATTCAATGCTAGAGTAGAAAAGTTCTCAGACCTACCACATAGTTATAGAAAGTATTGATTTGAGTTAGTAGAAATATTGATAGGTAAGGTACTTTTTTAAAAAGGTAATAAACTTTCGCGTTCCTAATGCGATAGAGTAAGTAATTAAGAGCCGATGAGTAAAGCCATAGTTATGAAAAATGCTTTAAGAGATGGTGGTACCAAAGTGACATTCAGTATAATCCCGTTAAATTTATGACGCAAGTCATAACTGAAGCACCTTATATTATCTATATATCTAATGCCCCATAGATACGGACGATGTAATTCTGATTAGTTCTGTATATAAATTTGTAATGGAATAATGATGGTAGCTTTTTAAGAAATAACCAGAGAATTAGCTACTAGAAAATACATTAGACGTCCATTCAAACGGCCATGTCACTATCGTAAGAAAACATCCACACACATCCCACAAGTTGCAGCCATTGGATAAGACATTCATTGAGGCTCTGAATACCTATTATAGTGAGTATGCTCGCGAATGGTTGCGCAATAACGATCGCCACCTAAGTCCATATGACATCGCAGAACTTTTTGGAAAAGCTTATCTGCAGTGCCAAACCAGTTCGATTGCTGCTAAAGGGTTTGGGAAAACTGGGATCTTTCTATGTAGTCGTAATGTTTTTGGAGATGTCGACTTCATTTCCTCAATCCCAGTATTGTCAAATATCAACAATTATCTGGCATTAACAAACCCCTGTCACAACTGGAAGTGAGATTATTGGAACAAAAGATTCTCTAATGACTACGGTAGATGGAAGTAGGGTTTCAGTTATGTCATCTGATAAGGATACATTACCTCCTTGAAAAAATATTATAGAACCACCTCGGCATTACTCTAGACCTATACTAGCCCCGTGGCTTCTTTGGTGCTGACCGACAGCTCACAGCTGACTTCTGACAGTCTACATTTAGGTATGTACCTAAACTCTTACACTCAGAAGTTACAGCTTCTAAACACATGTTTTTGAAGATCATCTGGTTCGTTGTAGGGATACTTAATTTGGTCTGGTAACTTTTTAAAGCTATCAGTCAGCACCAAAGAAGCCACGGGGCTACTGTAGCACTCTTCATCAGCCAAATGAAGTCGACCGACGAGAAGCTGGTTGCTCCAAGTCCTCTCAGATTCAAGAAAGTACTACGTGTGTGTCTCCAAAAGACATATTCCCAGTCCCTCACCGGAAAAGGAAGTATTCAAATAAGGGTCGTAAGTCATCTACTGCAGCTGTAATTATGGCTTCGCTAAATAAATTGTTGTTAGACGAGTCTTTCTACAAACCAAAAGTCAGAATTGCTAAAAAGCCAGAACGTAAAGCAAACACATACACTAAAAAAAAAAAAGAAGAAATTTAACAGAAGACTAAATCTTGAAGAGACTGATGAAGAATCAAGCAATTCAGAAGTCACATCAGGTGAATCTAAACTCGAGTTTCCGATGGCTGAACTGCCTCCTGCCGAAGAGGATGTGGCTTACATATTTTTCAAAAATGCATTTTCAAAGACTCAAGGGGAGAACTTTGGGTACAATATCAACAGTTCGAGATGTGGTCACATAGTAAGTGTGCGGGATGCGAGAGTGACCATTATGTGTGTGACTTTTGCAAATAGGTCTAAATAAACACTTTTCAAAACAACATTTTAAACTTTTCAATTTCTAACATTTTATTTAATAAAAACTAATGTAGAATTAAATTTTATGGCAAGTAATTAAGGCCTTAAGATTTTTTTTAAAAGATTTCAATTATTTAAAACCTAGAATGTTTAACTAATCTAAATATAATGTAAACAATTATGGGTTGCACAAAAAGTTTATTTTGACGTGAACAACTATTTCTTACATAATATTACCGCTCACAACCTTTTTTTTTTTACCGTATTATTGTAGGTTTCCACATTACCAACACTGTTTTTATTTTGCCAAATGTGTATTGTTTCAGAGTTTTTTTACTTCACCAAAAATATTGTATATATAATTCAGTACATTTATTATCCAAGAATATTTTAAGGAAAGTGTGTGAACATATTTAGGATAAAATAGCTATTACAAAAATATTTATATAGAAAAAACAAACTAGGTTTCCACATTTTCACGACTACATTGTACCAAAATTCACAACTACTATATAAATTAGAAAACTTAACATTTCAATTTCACAATAGATTTATTTAGTAGACATAGAAGTAGTACTACTCCGCATAATAATTAATGTATTTTGGTTTGTTTTCCCACAAAATTTCACCGATTCATTTATAATAATTCTCAGAGTCGGTTTTGTCCCAGTTCCGATTTACTTTTGGTTTAAATGACCTATTATTCGTTTTTGTGAAGTCTAATTTAAAAAAAAATGAATTCCTGGAAATGTAAACAGTTTGAAAGAGAATTTACTTCAAAACCATCTGTTGAAGAAATTTTAATCCAACCGACCTTTTAACAGCCTGCTCTTTACTTTGATTTAGCATATTTTACGATTTTGCAATAGTTAAATTGTACTACAGCAATTTGGACAAATTAGTGAAACTAAGTTTTTAAATGTATGTGATAGGCTTAGCTTTTTTTCTTTTTACGTCTAAACTTCTATCCGTCCAGGCTATACACATTTAACTACTCTAATAGAGTAAGGATTATTAAAGTAAAAAATTAGAATAAACGTACAAGTTTTTTGCCTGGAGTGAGAATGAGAAAACATTTATGAACAAAAAACAACACTTTATTAACACCCGACTGGGATTAGAGCTGTGACCTCACCGTCAATAGCAAACAAGACTAGAGGAGTTTGAAAATTAGTTTGCGTGGACGCAGAAAAAAATATTATAAAATTGTGTATACTATTGCATGAAGGGATAGGAGAGATTTCTCTTTGTACAAGGCTTGGTTAGTAAATTACTTACGGACCAATTTAAGTAAGACAGGTACACTACAAAGCAAAGCCTAATTCCCAAAATTATTAATAAAAGCTACTCCTGGCTAGATTACATGACGTGAAGATAAAGTTATTTACTCTTTGTATACAAATTAATCTTTCTTTTCATTTGATATGATACATATAATCACCAAGGTTGAAATTCTTAGGGAAGTAATACCAAAAGAAAGGAATCGATACTGTAATAATTAAGAGTATCAGAAGAAAAATATCGATACCGTACTAGTATCGAAAGAAAAGTATTGATAACAGTAAATATCGGTATCAAAATTTTAATTTAGAAAACTGTTTTTTTAATCTAGTGTTAATAATCTCCTACTCGATTTGATGGCCACGTGGCCTACGTGCTAACCTCTTGTTTTACTAGATTGCTGAAGATGGGGAGATCGTGGTTTGATCCCGGCCGGGTGCACTGCGTGTGTTTTTCCTAAATGGCTTTACACTCTCTCTCTACACGCAAATGCAGGTGCATTTTTATCTAATTTAATTCTTCCAAACCCGTTAGTTTAATTAGTATTTAGGCGTATAACCTGAACAAGTAGTAACACGTGGGGATAAAAAAACTCAATTTTTGCATCATAGCTGTATTTTCATTTTTATTTAAAAAATCAAAATTAGAATGGTTTTATAAAGACTTTTAAACTATTTTAAAAGATGCCTTTTCGCTGTCAAATATTAAAAAAAAACTCCCATAACTCTCTTATGGAAGGTGCTATTTTTCAACAATATTCGTTGTTTATATAGGCTACTCTATCAAGATAGACTATTAACTATTAACAAACAATAGAAGAATGGTCGCTATGCCCTGCTTTATATGCAAATAGAAATGTGAGATGGAAAATTTTCTGATTCGGATTATTTTCCTTATATTTTTTACCGGAAAATGTCTCAAAACGGAAACTTTTCAATTATAATTCTAATTGATCAATTTCAACTGATTAAATGTATAATAATAATTAGTTGTAGTAATAGTAATAGAAGTAGTAGTAGTGAGAAGCACCTGCTCGGTGGTCGCACGGTCCAATGCGCTATTCTCACAATAGACTAGACTGCCGATGACAGGGAGTTCGGGGCTAGATTCGGGTGCACTGAGGGAGGTTTTTTTATAAATGGTTTTCCGCTCATTAACTATACACACAAATGTGAGTGCAATTCCCGTAAATTCAACCTTCCTTATCCCTAATACATTAGCGTATTTACTATAGGCCAACAGGCGTATAACCCGAACTGATAGTAAGAAGCGGTGCTAAAAAAAAACTAGTAAAGGGACAAATGAATGCGAGCCTTAGAAGACTCGTTATGTTCACAAATCATACTTCAATTCTTTATCACCAATAAGTTAACTAGAGTAGTTTCAAGGTTGTCCCAGTATTTGTCTCCCTCTCCTATCCTCCGTGCTTCCTATCTACCCCTCCTCCACTCGCGTTCCCCCTCCCCCCTTCTTATAACCCACTCGTCTCTTAACCCACTATATTTTGAAGTAAAATAGGCTCTGGGTGCCACCTCCACAATTTAACCCCTCCACCGCAAGCCGCCACTGCGGAAAATTTTCAACTTTATATTCCCATAAACTTTTCTGCTTTGTTTGCTTGGAACACCTTGTGAGCTAATTGAGTTATACACAATCTTATTTTGTTTAGTTTGTGATGGCCGTGCTCTTTGGTAAAGGAAAGGGTAGTAGACTAGTCTCCACCTGTCCTGTAAGCCTGTCAGGTGACTATTGATAAACACAAATGAAGGAACAGCTATAAATTAAGATGAGATAATAGAGATTGAATGCTAGAGTTGCAGAAAATGAGTGAGAATTGAGAAATAGTATCATTTGTTCTTCCGCCATAGTCCACCCTTGTAAACATATAATCCCAGCACGAGGGAAGATAGCAAAAATATTGTATATCTCTATACCAACTCGATACCAGAGAGCGAGTACTAATATCAGTAAAATTATCAGAAAATTATCGAATAAAAAATACTAGAATAGAAAGGAAAATATCGATATAAGCAGTGCTCGAATTGGGAAATTTAACAACAGGAATTGTAACAAATAACAACCAATTATTCCTTAGTCAATTTTACAGCATGAAACTATTACATTGGTAGACTCTGCTTCATTGTCTTTACACCCTTCAATATGTTGTAGGGTGACCTGGCAGTCTACACTTTCTGTGTTGAGTGTCCGGGGTTCAATTCTCGGTCCCAGCATAGATTTATCTGATTACCAAACCCTTCCTTCGTCTCTGACAAGACATCTTGTGAATGTGGGGGATGCCAGGCTCTCCACCGTGGTTCGGATCCCACGTTAAACTGTAGGTCCTCCATTTCATCTCACAATCACCCTGCCATTACACATTAGCGTAGGTGCGTATAACCCAGACAGGTAGTAAGACGCGGCGCTAATAATAATAATAATTTGCATGCCCAATTATGCTAGTTTAATTAAATTTCTGTAAAATGATTATCACATTTCCGTTTAATATACATTGCTAATTACAATTAATGAATATTGATTTATACTGAAACAAAATTACACTGCAACCTTAAAACAATATCCAATATTTATCTATGTTGGTAGGCACTAGTCCAAAACCATATAATATTCATTGTTAATTAAAATAATTTATAATCAAATTCAAAATTGATTATTTTCAGCATAAAAATTAATAATTACATATCGTCGACATTAAAATATAAATATTAGTTTGTTGTTTCTCATCTCCTTCGTTCTTATAAGACATAAAACACCTGAAACATCGAAACATGGGAAGGTCACCTATCATTTGCGGTGAAAATAATATATACTGAAATTAATTGAGTCACAATGAGAGAAATATGCGTGCTAAGACATTACCAAATCACTTTTAGTAAAGTAAAAAGGAGTTTCATCCTACAAAATATTGCTACGGAAGAAGCAAAATATTTCACTGGAAAATTTGAAAACGTCTTGTTTTCTAATTATTAAATATTATGAGACTATTAAGAAATATTATTACTATTTAATCCATATGAAAATTCTTGTTTCAATGTAAAAAGTTTTGAAACAAACACTGCTCATTAAATTGTCAGAAACAACCAGGTATTCTATTCCTTAGGGCCAGTTTCATAGTCAGATTTAGTACGTCTCAAGGGCGGCGCTACACTAAATACATGAAGACACCTACCTAAACCAGAATGGAATGGTTCAGTTTCCTATGCGAGAACGGCCCATTCCATTCTGGTTTAGGTATATTCCATTCACGGTAGGAATTACTCTCTGAAAGGTCTTTTTTCCTACCAATATCCTACTATATAATAGATTTCTGGTAGGGAAAAAGGCATTTCAGAAAACAATTCCTACGGTGAATGGACTTTAGGTGTCGTCATGTACTTAGTGTAGCGCCGCACTTGAGGCATACTAAACTTGACTATGAAACTGACCCTTAATGTAAAGCCCTTTCTCATCCTCATATTCATCAGTATCATCATAATCAACAACAACGGTTTCAGCCCGTGGCTGGCACAGTTTAGTAATATGCCTTCATTTTCCTCTATTCTTCCACCGCTCTTCCTCCTTTAATTTCTTCCATCCTTCTCCTCTCACCTGAACACTTTCTGTCATCTGCGCTTCCCATCTTGGCCCCTCTTGTGTTCTTTTTTCCTACGTCATTTATTTTTAACATTTTCTTCAGCATCCCCTCTTTTTACATTCTTATTACATGCCCATACCTTCTCAATCTTTCTTCCTCTACTATCTCATGTACTCCATTTACTCCTATACTTTCCTGGATAACTTCATTCTTAATCTTGTTTCTCCACGTAACAGCTCAAGTATGTGTTTGTTTTGGGCATTGTCTTACTAAACCTTTCGTGGTAGATCCCTTTTTATTACGTGAAAACTTTAATTTATTCAAGTATTATTTCGTACCACGCCAGGACAGTTTATATATATATATATTGGCAGTATTACCTGTGTGGTGAAATTTCGTATATATTTTTATATTTCAGACATAACATATTGGGACTTTAATTTGCGTGCTAATTATGACTATACTGATCAGGCTAAGTTTTTATTAAATACACTTAGCATTTATAATGATTTAGCCACCGACAAACAGCCACCATTTGTCATTTTCATTTAATTCAATACAATAAATATTTTGAAGAAATTGAGTTTAGTTATAAGACTAACACGACAAGGAAATATTGGATCTTACTTGAGTAGATAAATAAATACAATTTTATGTGAAACATAATTTATAAAAATAAATATGTAATTACAAAATATGTTTTTTTTTACTGGTTCACTTGTGGCACAGAGTTCAGAACTTCAAATACGTACGGTGTCTACACTATGAAAGAAAATGTGAAACTGAAGGTAGAAGAAATTCTCTGCCTACGAACAGAAACAGCAAATGCCCTGTCAAGAAACAATCCCCTTAATAGAGGCTACAAAAGGGAAGGGAAAATATTAACATCTGTAAAATTTGTGTGTTGAAGTCATTGTCTTGTTAAAGGAATTGTTGTCTCGTTTGTGAAGCAAATTCTTGGAAAATCCAGTGTAATACAAAATACAATATACTATACAGATGCGTAGCTAGTAGTACCTATGTTACTTCAAAATCAAATACACTATAAAGAAGCATATTAGGATCTGGGCTCGTCCAAACTAGAATAGAGATATTTTTTGAAAATGATAGGAAGAACGAAATAGTAGCGTTCTAGTATGCAGACGGAACGCTTTAAACTTGTATTGTATCAACCGAAACGCTCGTAATATTTTTTCGTATCAACCGGAACGGCGTTCCGGTCCAATTAGAGCATTGGATATAAGTAAATTATCGATACTACTCTCACATCCCTAATCATGCTATTAGGTGTACTGTCTAAAATTAAGTTTGTTTTTGCACGTTGATGTAGTTAATGTAATTGTTATGAAGTGCATTTCAAAAACTTAATTTAAAAATTAAATTAAGCCAACTTTTTGAACAAAATACCCTCAGTTAAAGAATAAATTATTTTAGCCCCATTTATGATTGAAATATCATACTTTGTTCCTGAGAAGTCATAAATTACTTAAAATCGTTAATTATGTATCTGAATCGCAAATATATGGTGTATTTTATTTATTTAGCACCGCGTCTTACTACCCGTTAGGTTTATACGCTTATTTGTTGTTATTTTGACAAGTGGTATAATTAATAGGTGTTGAAATTGAAAAGGGTTAAAATTGACAAAGACTGTTTTGATGAGGGGTGTAATTTACAAAGGTTGTAATTGACTAGGGCTGTAGTTTACTATGAATGTAAATTCAAATCAGTGTTATTTGACAAGTGGGTTAGTGACTATGGGTATTATTTGAGAAGAGGTGTAGTTGATAAATGAGGTAAAATGCAAGAGGTGTTATTTGACAAGGATTGTATTATTTCAGTGGCTAATGTTTTTTTTAGCACAGCGTCTTACTACCCATTCAATGTATACGCTTTAAGTACTAATTACGCTAATGGATTAGGAATTGAGAAGGTTGAATTAGAGGAAGTTTACCCGCATTTGGGTGGAGGGAGAGTGGAAAACCATTTAGGAAAAACCACCCCCAGTTCACCCGACAGAGAGGCTAATGTTCGTGAGTCATATGAATATAAATCTGGGCAGAGCAATTTTTCAACGATAAAAAAAAGTACAACATTACCATTAACGGACTATACTATTCGTTGAAACATTCAAAGTCGTGTTTTTTTCGCACATGGCTATACGTGGCATCACTTTATCCCTGAACACGCCCTCACGTGTCAAACTTTATATATTTCCAGCTAAGGCACCCGGCATCTTCATTAACAGAGTACAGTGTTTGAACACACACACCTCAAGATGGCGTGGTTTGGGGGGAGGGGGAAGGATGTTAGAGGGGTGTCAACCAACCACAGAGAGAACTCGTCACGAAAGTTAAGATGGTGAGGGAGTTGACTGAAGTAAAGGAGGTAGGGGAACACACAACACCCAACCCATGTCAGTAGTCACGTTATGCATAATTATACCTTTGAAATCACCACAGAGATTGAGTTATGTTGGTAATGTCATCAAAAGTGAAGGAAGGTATGTCCCATCCTTCCTCACGATCTTCTTTTGTTTCTTAGTGACGGGTGAGTTGAGCTTTAGTTATCCCAAAGGGAGGGAAGGCTCTAACATGTAGGTTGACATATTGGTTTTCGGTCCTACACGATCACGAGAAATTTAACCTAAACTTTGGCTGAGTGAGATATTTATCTATAACAACATGTGCTAGCCAAATTAAATACATTACCTGTGGAATTTAATATAGAACAAACCTGTAAGGAAGTAGTAAATATCATCGTCAGCGCCACCTATAACATAGGGCCAGTTTCATAGTCAAATTTAGTACGCCTCAAGTGCGGCGCTATATTAAGTTTATGACGACACCTACCTAAACCAGAATGGAATGGGCCGTTCTCAAATAGGAAATTGGCCCATTCCATACTGGTTTAGGTAGGTGTCGTCATGTACTTAGTGTAGCGCCGCACTTGAGGCGTACTAAATTTGACTATGAAACTGGCCCATAGCCTAAGTAATTTAAACTTGTGTTTGACCCCTATAACAATTGAAAAAAATGTATATAAGCTAGGGATCATGCCCGAATTTTTTTAAAGCTAGTTTTGTAGTAATGTGAAAGTATAATACATAATTAACTAAAACAATCACTTTAAATATCCATCTGAAAATTAACAATATTATCGAAAACAAACAGTCATAAAATAAATCTAATCATCAGATATTTCCAATTACGTAAAATGGTAGTTTAAAATAATTACTAATGCTAACTAATCTAGCCAAGGATACGTGAAGTATTGTAGTGTTACTACACTTGAGAATTTCTCCAAACAAACTAAAAACCCAATTTGAAAGCATGAGTAGATTTATTTTATTTTCAATTTATATATGCTTGCATTATTTTGAAATAATATTGAAGGTAATTGAATCAACATAGCTTAAGTTCTAGTTGAAATAGTGAAGTCATGTAAGCATTAACGACTATAATTTTTGTTTAAATTATCCCTCATAAACTAAAGGTATTCTTACTTTGTATTTATAATTCAATCTAATTATTTTAACGACCTTTACTTTTTTTAATTACTTATAATGTAAACAAATATAATTCCAAATCGTAAGTATTTTAAAGAATGAATCTGCACATTGTTATAATGTATCCAACTAAACATTTTGTTTTAATTTTTGTGCAGCGCGGTTTACTATCTCTCAGGCTAACACATATTTAAATATGTTGATAAGTTAAGGAGGAGAGAGGTAGGATTTAAAAGAAATGTATCTCCATTTGTGAGTGTGTGAAACCATTCAAGAAACACACAAAGAAACCAGGAAATGATTAAAACTTTTGCCTACCCAACACCGGAAAACTAGTATGGAAAAGGTTTAATGTTTAGCCTTCGTGCCCACCGATACGGATAACGAACGTATTGATTTGAATATTATATTCACTATATCCTCTATGGGCTATGCGCATCATTACGATAGTTAGAGTAGGAATTATGAATGTAGAATTTTAGAAGAAAATATACCCGCATTTTTGTAGATTAAAATTGGGAATTGATTTAGGGAAACACTCTCAGTAGACACGACCCACATTTGAATCCCGATTTCTCCATCATGGGTGATTCAATCCAACCCGAGATTGACGTGTTAGACCATAAGACCCCCGATGCGAGTATTGATGATGAAAAATTAAGTATTTTATCCCCCATTAAAGGCGGTGATAAATTGGTTTTGAAAGTTTATTTTCATCCTTTTCATCCTAAATTTAACATCCAAAATGTAACTTGGTTTATAGTAAATACAAACTGCCTAGTTGAAATAGCAATTTTTTTTAGAGTGTTTGTATAAGAAATAAGTTTAACAATATGACTAAATTTAACAAAACTTTATTTGTGTATTTATAAATATTTGGATCAAACATTGCGATGAAAAGAATGTAGTTAACATCATATTCTTTTCACGTGAGCTGAAACGTATCCTTATTTGAATATAACACAAGCAGAGAGACAACAACCCTATTAAAATTTACAAAATAAAATAAAATAAACTCATTACGTTGCTGCCAAGTTGATAGAAGACATACTTTATTTTGCCTTGGAAAATGTAATCAAGTGAAATGTTGTGTTGAGTAGATTTGATCTCAGTAATTTGAATTAAATATATTGCGGCTTGCCCGAGTAATGCTACCACTGTCACAAACATATATATCCCTATTTAGCATATGCCTATTCTAATTTGATATATCACCGAGCATGATTTGAGTCAATGTTAGATCATTATTATTATTATTATTGTTAGCACCGCGTCTTACTACCCGTTCAGGTTATACGCACTTACGCTCATGTGTAATGGTAGGGTGATTGTGAGATGAAATGGAGGACCTACAGTTTAACGTGGAATCCGAACCACGGTGGAGGCCTGGCATTCCACAATTTCACAAGATGTCTTGTCAGAGGTGAAGTAAGGGTTTGGTAATCAGATAAATCTGTGCCGGGACCGAGGATTGAACCCCGGCCGCCAGCATAGAAGTCCGACACTTTACCCCTAGACCACCAGGTCTCTAATGTTAGATCGTGTTAGTGATAAGAACAATTTGTTCTTACATTGATATTTCCAAATATTGGTATTTTAAAGTTGAAACCTATGGATCATGGGCGTAGAAAGGTAAGGGTTAGCTCAAAGTCAGTGAATCCTTCATAATCGGTTGAGTGAGTGGGAGCACGTATGAGTTAAAATCACATTTTTTTCTAATGTCACTTTTCCTTTTTATATTCCATTAGTAAAAAACTAACTAATCATTAATTTAATTTTCATATTATACAATATGAACTTTTTAAAACTTTCTACTGTAACATTAGATAGAGCAAAATTTAAAATTCTGCTTCGGTGGCCGTATAGTCTAAGGCATCACTCTCATGTTAGACTAGACTGCTGATGACAGGGAAATAGACGTTAGAACTCAGTCGGGTGTATTAAGTTTATTTACAATATTGTTTTCCACCTTACCTCCACGTAAATGTGGAGCTCACATCCTCTGAACACAACCTTTCTAATCTTTAACTCATTAGCGTAATTAATGCTTCACCCTTCTTCGCGAGATTATTTGCGGATAAAATGGGGACATCTCCAGCAATACTTCGTAGAACATGAAACAGTTTAGTGGGGGAGGGTGATTTTGATGATTAAATTAATAACCAAACATAATTATTAAGTGCTAGCCATTTGTTTTAATGATTCCCGAATCAAAACACGAAACACCATTCACAATATCATTATTACTTAACAAAACTGGCATTAACCTCCCTGGCGGTCTAGGGGTAAGGTGTCAGACTTCTATGCTGGCAGCCGGGGTTCAATCCTCGATCCCGGCAAAGATTTATTTGATTACCAAACCCTTACTTCACCTCTGACAAGACATCTTGTGAATGTGAGGAATGCCAGGCCTCCACCGTTGTTCGGATTCCACGTTTATTTGTTGGTCCTCCATTTCATCTCACAATCACCCTACCATTACACATTAGCGTAAGTGCGTATAACCCGAACGGGTAGTAAGATGCGGTGCTAATAATAATAATAATAATAATAATAATCCATGAGAAGTAAGGATGGCAGTGTAAGAGCTAAGGGTTAAAGTGTAGAAAAAAAGTAAGTAAAGTATGTATGAAAGAATTCACCGACTCGAGTTGGATCTAGTGAAAAGATTTCTAAACATGAGAGTGTGTCATCGCCGCAATGTTCAAATGTTTCGATTTAAAAAAAAAAACCTTAGCCGGCACATGTCTAAAAACTAGGGAAAATCGATTTATTAAATACAAGCCGAGGAGGAGAGTGGCTCTCTTCTCTGATCGGTCATGTGGCGACTTTTCTGTTGTCGGTGAAATGTGTCCATGACTTATAGGACGTTGGGCTAACATCCACTTTATATTATAGGTATTGACTTGTTGGTTCGAGTCTCGGTGATAGCAGTTGTCTTGTATTCCCTTAAAAGAATACAAGATGGACTTGCGTGTGAACCGCAGTTGAGGAACGACTAATAGTTGAAACCGAGCGGGGTCTAAATCCGACGCGAATCTTGCATCTCTGTTAATCGAACTCTGTACTTCAAACATCACATGTGACTTTGTAAAATGGACACCTTGTTTACAAGGTCTGACACGCCTCCATGATTCCACACAAGCCCGAACACCAACCCCCTACCGTTACAGCAGTTTGTGCTGGGCTTGATTTAATATTTCTTTTTTAGCGAGATAAGTTCATTAAAAGTTAATTACTTTAAGAAAACATCACGCCGTTCCTGGCCAGACGGACTTGTTTATCATTCACCTGAAATACAGCGCTTCGTATAAGCCATCAGTTATGCTCATGACCTGATCTATCCTGTCCACGATAGATCTACTCTTATGGGTACCATTCTACCAGTTTACCATACTCGGCTAAGAGTTCTGACTGGCTGTTTGCAATCGACTGCTCTGACCGAAGTTCAATTATAGAATATACTAGATTAACAGTCTCTAGATACAAGCTATCTCGCACACCTGGCAGACAAATGATTAAGTTTTGTCAGCCATGTGATCACGCAGAATAATATGAGAAACAATCTTAAGTGCAAACAACAAATACGGTATCACATATAGACAAAGGTCGGTGGATTACCTAGCATGCGTATAGCCTGAACAAGCAGTAATGTATCAATAATTAATATACAATGTTGTTATTATTATTATTAGCACCGCGTCTTACTACCCGTTCGGGTTATACGCACTTACGCTAACGTATAATGGTAGGGTGATTGTGAGATGAAATGGAGGACCTACAGTTTAACGTGGAATCCGAACCACG
>CABFOW010002522.1:23391-36566 GCA_902141385.1 Timema californicum | reverse complement strand
CCCCCCCCCCTCCACACACGTAACAACACTCCTTAGGATTTCAAGGGAAGCTAATTTAATTGTAACCGACACCTTAGTACAGTCGTTACCAAGTATACCTTTTAAGCTATGCATACCTGGTTCAATTCCTGGTATGGCAGAAATATTTATGAATGGTGAAATCTGAACTTACCTTTGACCGTGATGCGTTATGGGCTAGGAGACTGAGTGGTATCTTTGGTCTTCTATTGAGTTTGTTGTTGTGTTGATACAATTGCATTCGGTCCATAAAGTGTAAGTTTAATACCCAATTAAATTATTATTACTATAAGCATCGCGTCTTACTACCCGTTCGGATTATACGCACTTATGCTGATGTGTAATGGTAGGGTGATTGTGAGATGAAAATGGAGGACCTACAGTTTAGCGTGGAATCCGAACCACGGCGGAGGCCTGGCATTCCCCACATTCCCAAGTTGTGATTAATACACGTCTTGTCAGAGGTGAAGGAAGGGTTTGGTAATCAGAGAAATCTGTGCCGGGACCGAGGATTGAACCCTTAGACCCCCAACACAGAAGTCCGACACCTTACCCCTAGACCACCAGGTCACCGTAATACTCCATTAAAAAAAATAGTTCGGGACTAATATTTTGTAAGGATATCAATAGATACACTAAGTAAATTTGTTTTAAGCTGGGTTTTTTTTTCAGACATGTGATGGCTATTGCAGCGTGGAAACTTCTGAATCACAATGGATTAGGAACATATGTGGTTCGGATTGGAATCATAAGTTACAAAAATGCACTGCCTTACAAACAACATAAAGCTATGTGGTTTTCTTCCATAGCCCGAAGCGATGTAACACTCGGCTCTTTGAATTATTTGGGAGGGTAAGATACTAAGTAATACACTAACTGGTACAATAACCTGGATAGCTCAAATTTTTGTCTGGTTTTTTTTTTTAAATGTATACATGTTGATTTAATTAACCTTGCCCTGAAGGTTACACGATCTAAGACGTCACTCTCGAAATAAACCGAGTTTCAGGTGTCTAGGGATCGGGTTTTGAATCCCCGTTGGGAAATTAAGTTTCACATTTAATGGATTGATTACAAATCTCCTTTCATTGAAATTCTTGGAGATTTCCTCAAAACTATACCATCCTCGCCCTTATCTTATTAGTTTAATTAAAATACCTATTGTCTGAATGGGTTGTAAAACGCATAGGAAAAAATAAATAAATACACTCTTAAATTTGGACATGCATACAAGGGGGTAGGCCTAGCCTTGTATTGTTTTCTGGTAGTGGGGAGGTCAGGGTTCAAATCCCTACAGAGTGCACTGAGGATGGTTTTCCACACAAATTCCACCACTTTTACTCTCAATTCTACCTTTCTGCTACCTGCCCCATATATGTAAATATACTGATATCCTGAACGGGTAGTAATACACGGTAAAATTTAAAGTATATATTTGGTATATTTGGACCTCTTGTAAGTGCAAATTATATTAAAACTTTATCGACGATGCCTCAGTTTAGACTCATCAAACCTGATTCACAATCTACGAAATAAGTAGCCCTTTTAAGTAGGCTAATTTAAGGTTTTTGAAACTACCTCCCTTTAAATAGACTAATAAAAGTTTTTGCATTTACCTTTTGTGCGTTACGGTAAGAATAATATATGACAGGACTGGCCTCTGCCAACATCTTAGCAACTCTCTCTCCTTTTAACTCTGTTTGTGAAACTAGTGAGACAATTAAATATTTACCTGAGCACCTTTTTGGACACAATCCACATCAACACGGCGCGTAATTATTCAAACAGAAACCCACTTTACAAAGTATATTTTTGTTTGTTTATTTGGTTGGCAATACCTTTGACCTTCAAGATGCTGCTAAACATAAATTAAAGGCTTATACAATTAATATTTTACAAAGCTTCAGTAAACACAGACCACATTGGTGGGTAAGTGGATTAAGTGTCAGGCTAATATAGTCTGGTTTACCGTGTACTAAAAGTTTTTTTAGTGTAGATTAAAATTTGAAACACTTTGGTCAAGCACCTTTGGGACCTTAGAAATATCAGACCACAGAAGTTTCCAGAACACAGAATTTGATTCCTAAGAATTCTTTATGTCCATCCCCTAGGCGTGTCATATCACTCTATATACTCATTCATACATAACACAAGATAGAACAACGCTTAAAACAGGTAATAATTACCAATTCTTGGTCTCTTGGAATACACAATTAAGAGTTAGAATTCAACCAAAACAAAACTTTATAATCAAAACACTCAGTTGCAGATTAAAAACTTTGGCGCCTTTGTATTGTTAGTAGCACTGACCTGGTGGCTACCTCTCAGACTAATGGTGGCAGATTCAAAACGTGCCGGACCACAGGATGTTTCGGAGATTCTCCACCCCCTTTTCTACCTTCATGCAAACAGAGGTATATTTCCTCTACCATGTTATTCAAACTTTACCTTCCTCATCTGTACCCCATTAGTGAAACGTGGCGATAAACTTTGTCTACAATATGTAAGGAAATTTATTTGAGCACTAGTGTCATTCTTAAAATAAATTATAGGTACGAGGAGTTGGTCTAAGTTATTAAGTAAAATAGCAGAGGGCTATTACGTTTAACCCCACATCATTGGGAAAACGTTATTAATATCTTGTCTGGTTTTCAAGTAACGGGGAGGAGAGAGTTCAAATCCTGCATCGGGTGTTCTTAGGGCGTTTTATTTTGAACAGTCTTACCAATCTATCTCCCCGCAAATTCTGGTTCCTCTAACTTTTATCTTCCTTATTTATTCACAATTAGCGTGAATGCATAAAAATAAAGTTTTTTTTATCAAGTTCAAACACAGTATTTCTTCTATTCTCAGCGAGCAATGATGATTTTTTTTTTCATTTAAAGCTTGTGAGTTGACTTTTTTTTCTACTGGTAACCATCTTAACTAGCACGAACATCATTTGAGACATGAACCGAGTGGAGCAACTGTTTTATAGTTCAACGATGCCATACATTAACGACTACCTCTAGTAAGGAACTAAAACGAATTATTTGAATTAAGGAGCTTAAGATACAAAACAATATACATTTTATTAACCTTCAAAATCATTTTAAAAAAATAGCTAAATTTAATAAGCAAATTCAATCCTTTGTGGAGAAATTGTTTCAATGAAAACCAAACTAAATACTAGTTTAAAATTATTATTTAGAAACACTAATAAAGTAAATCAAAGGAAGCACTCTAAGTGCCTTATCACATCTAATATTATTATTATTATTTACCACTACGTCTTACTACCCGTTCGGGTTATCCGCTTTAATTACAAACTACGCTAATGGATTGGGAATTGGGAAGGTTGAATTAGAGGAAGTGAACAGTTCACCCGACCGAGATTCGAACCTTGATCTGCTCCTCCTCGGCGGTGGAGCTCAACACGACTAGCGCGTTAGCCAACTACGCCACCGAGGCGGCACATCTAACAAAATTGTGAAGTTGAACTTGTACCAAACAGAAAGCAAGAATGTTATTTGCAGCGCTAACGCATTAAACATATCCGACAACTTTAAATCCAAGAAAAGGAAGACACCGACTCAAGACTCAGTGCTTCTTGTGAGTACGAGGATTCCCGAAGAGACACGAACGTCCTCCCCCGCAGCCCCCGGTGACAATTGTAAAATTAAGTGCTATGTTTTGTGACCGTGTCAAGCAGGTACGACGTGTGTTTGATGTTTACGTCAGTTTTTTTCGACACTGCTTTTCCCACTGATAACATATCATTAAAGGTACTCCGTTCCCGAAAAAGTTAATAGTGAAATAGTAAAGTCAGGTCTTGATCCGAAGAGTTCTTTTTGAGTTTAATTGCAACAAGAAAACAAAAAAACAAATCGACAAATAGACAGACCATCGAATCTTCAGACAGATTTAGAGTTTTATTATGTGTGTACATTTTAAAGAAGTATTATTTTTTTAAATATGTTGTTACTTTTATATATCCTAAATTGTAATTGTAATGTTTTATAGCTTTGCAATATGGTTTTAAAAAATAGTTAAATTAATAATTATTTATTATTCCCTTTTCGAAATAGCTTGTGTGAACATTTTTATAAAAATAAAATTATTACATACGGAATACATGTGTAACCGAAAAATTATGGTATGGTTCCTAATTTTTTTATTCAAAGTTATATTTAAATATTACTTATATTTGGCGAGAAAGCAAAATACTTTATTTAAAAAAAAATTCCATATGAAACTACATTTTATACTCAATAGATAAACTTTAAATAAAGTACCTTTGGAACATTTTGTTCTAAGATATTCTTGAGTTAGAATTCACCACAAACCTCAAATATATTTTTATGAGATCTCAGATAAAATGGAGAGAAGGAATAAGAAAAACGGTTGGAGTGGAAGGGGATATGGGGGGGGGGGCGGCTATAAAGATAAACGGTCACACGAATCGAACTCACGTTCCCTCTAATAGGGCAATCGCTGAACAAGACGACACTCACATAACAATCCCTTATTAGACTCGGAATGTGATATCCGTAGAATTGCCCTCGTGAACCAAGACGTGTACAAACTTAAACCAAAATAAACTTTAGCCTGATGACGCTAAAACGCATTATGTAAATTTTATTCTATTATAAAACAATGTGGTAAGGAGGTTTTTTTAAAAAAAACTCTAAATGCAAAACTTTTCCTCTATTTTAAGGTTTGTGTAAAAGGAAACAATAGTTGTTCGAAAGTTGCAGGTCTATTTGAAGCAGGTGTCATCAAGTTTCTCCTGTATGACAAATAATCCTTTGTGACCAAATGAGTTTGGCGGTGACGTAATCAGAAAGTTTCATATTTATGTTTAAAGATATCACAATCTTTAAATACATTTAAAAAATTTAAAAGGTGATATAATAACATGGTAAGCATTCAATTGTTGATATAAATTAATTGAGAGGCCAGTATTGTATTTAATAAATTTTACAAATGACTCAATTATAAACTAGTCGGTGACCTGGTGGTCTAGGGGTAAGGTGTCAGACTTCTGTGCTGGCGGCCGGGGTTCAATCCTCGGTCCCGGCACAGATTTATCTGATTACCAAACCCTTCCTTCACCTCTGACAAGACATCTTGTGAATGTGAGGAATGCCAGGCCTCCACCGTGGTTCGGATTCCACGTTAAACTGTAGGTCCTTCATTTCATCTCACAATCACCCTACCATTACACATTAGCGTAAGTGCGTATAACCCGAACGGGTAGTAAGACGCGGTGCTAATAATAATAATAATAATAATTGGTTTTTATCTACGCCGTTTGTCTGTTCATATCTCGGCCTGGAGCCGGAACAATTCTACTGATCGGGCAAAAACTTGATATCTATAGTTTTCATAAAATTTGGCCATGGAATTTTTGTAATTATATATCTAAACCTAAAACTAAGGGTAGTTGACTGAAGAGTAAAAATACAAATAATCAATTTTTTTTTTCAAAATCCGTTCAAATGATTTTGATCAAACTTTGTTTCTAGGTTCTATTTATAATAACAAACAAAATGGCAACGCTTGTGTTTGCAATGAAAGCTACTCTATAAGTAGGCCTACTTTATATGAGTGGCAATTTTCAATTTTGATCATAACTACACAACTATTTGAGATACAAAATACCCTATCATTGGAAAGTTATAGTACAATTTAGTACAAAAATCCTTTTTTGGAATACATTTTTTATAAACTAAAGAGTTTATGATCAATAAGCAAATATTTAATATTCTATTCGGGTTTTTAAAATGTGAAATGGATCGCTAAGCTCTTTGATGTAAAAATATGTTCTTCTTTGCTTAGTGTGTCTGTGACAGTGTCTATTATTTCATTTATGCTCTTTGGTTGATTGTTTGTGCCTCAATTTATATTATTTATTTCACAACTTTTTTTTTTTTTAGAAATGTCTATTTTAAAATTTAAGCGATAGAAAGACTGTGAGATGCACTATAATATTTATGTTGGTATTTAACGTGAACTCTCTAAGCCGATTGGTCATATTAATACACATCATACGCTAACATAGATTTTTTATATGCACAACACACAGAACGTTAATTCGTCAAAATAAAGGGGGAAACATAATTATATTTCACACATGATAAACTTTTCTACCATAGTGGAAATTAAACTTGGGAACCATAACCCAGCAAGTAGACACTCTACTGACGTAGATAAGGTGTTGGACTCACACACTTTAGTTAAAATAGTAAAATTTTATGTTAAAATATATCATATTACCAGATGATCGGGATTTCATTACTCTATTTTCAAAAACAATTTTACCACAATATTACAGCTAATATTACTTGTGGAAGTGACTAGACCTTATCACATGTATTCATACGTCAGTATAAGTTAGCTTAGACATTGGTAGATACAAATACATTATACATTAAAAATTTGTATTTATCGTTCAGAGAAACAGGTCAAAATTTTATATTGCGTACTATTGTTGATAGATACACAGGTTTTAGTTTTTAACCATTGTTTAATGTATTTATTCAATTATTGTTGTTACACCCTCTCTACTACTCGTTATTACCCCGACTATTATAAGGTAATAAAGGGAGAGGATATAAACTAACATACAAAAAAAATGGAAATTGTAAAAATATGTAAATTCAACAAAGAGTAGTTTATTCAATTAATGACAATAGCGCAGATGACAATAAATGGTCTCATTATATCATAATGAGTTCTGTTGGAAATCATACTCGAAGTAAACAACTTTACAAATTTAAGTTGTGCAAGTATTTTAACAAAAAGGAAACATGATATCCATCACAAAATTGATAGACCAGTCTATATGAGACAATACTACAGGGTAATTATTTATATGTGATACAAAAATTATAAGGGCCTAATGGGCACCTTGATATGGTTCCAAAGGTTTCGTAATGCACAGAAAATGATATTTAATATATAAAGAAAAGTAAATGTTGACGACTACATTACAGAGTTTACATAAACGTGAGAGTTTGACTACCAGACATAAGCCAAACTCCCACGGGACTACTCGATCTGACAGAGAATATGGGACACACAGTTCCCAAAATAAATAAACAAAACTGAGCTGTTCAAAAGGAACTTACGTTACAAAGTTATCCTAATTCAAGTTTCAAAAAAGTTACATCACGTTACGTTAATTCTAACCATATATTCAAATACGAAAAGTTACTTTAAAAAAAACGGGAATACTCTACAATTCCAAACAAATAAATATAAACCTGTCAACTTCTAATTATTACGTAACTGAAAATATTTACGAGAATAAGTACAAAAGTAAACGACCAGCGCCCGAGCGGCGACATTTATAAGATATAGTATTTTAAATTTAAATAGACGATCAAATAATAAATATAATAAATTTTGAAACAGAAAATTTTTATGTTAGAAGATTATAGATAAAAAGTTAGAGTCCATAACTCCACTCGTCTAAGCGACGAATTTGATACATTTACAAGTCCTTCTCCTAGCCATTGCCCAGCTCCATGACAATGATCTGTCGTTGATCGTCGATCGTAGAATAGTCAGTCTTTACATACTTGCATAGCCATTATATAGGGATTTCATTGTTATTATGGGGATACACAAACACACGCGGTGACGTCACGATGCCTGCAAAAAGCCATGTGGATGTCGATGAAAGTTGTTCTTGCTTCATTGGAATATTAGTGAATATCTCCAATCATACGATGTTTCTAAGGAAGTTCCTCTAGTATCCGCCAGAGGTCGGAAACATAGTTGTCTTCTATTCGAAGTAGATAGTCCATGGCTCATTACACGCTAGTACAGTTGAAGTGCCGGGACGCGTTTGTAGATACACCGGCTTTTCCTGCTCCATTCGCCGGTCTTGGTTTACCGTGAGTCGTCCAGCCTAGCAGGTTTCTAAAGACAGCATATTCAAATGATAAGTACGTGGATATAATATATTTTACATTGGTTTGGATTGAGTAGTGAAACATATTGTCCAGCATGGTTATATTATGTCTTCTTAGCCTACAAGAACTACAACAGCGAACAATACTATTGTAGGGATCCTAAGTTTAATTGATTTTATTGGGGCGGGTAGTATGAATTGATGCGATACATCCATTAACGTCCGTAGTGGGCGCGGTCCCATTGGAACATTATACATCGTAATGTTACATTGTAAACGCAATAATGAATAATAATGTTTTTATATCATTATATATTAATTTTTTTTAGCACCACGTCTTAATACACTTTCGGGCTATACGATTATGTATTAATTTCGCTAGAGGTTTTATTGATTATGAAGGTTATATTTAAAGGAAATGTACCCACATTCACGTGGAGAGAGAATGGCAAACCATTTTGAAAAACTACCCTCAGTAAATCTGATGGAGCTTTGAACTTAAACTTCCCCATCATCGGCAGTCTAGTCTACTGTGAGAGTAGTACCTTAGACCATGCGGCCAACGAACCGGTCAGGTATACTGAGGGCGGTTTATCCAAAATGGTTTTCCACGTTCCCTCCACGAAAATGCGGGTACACATTCTTTAAATTCAACCATCCTCACCCCTAATCTATTAGTATAATTAGAACATATTAAGATGGAGTAAAACGTGGTGCCAAAAAAAAAAAAGAAATATACTCTTAATTTTAGCACTAGAATTGAATTAATGTTTTTCCTCGAGGTTTATCCATATCTCATCTAAATATAAAATTTGAACAAAATTCTTTAAAGCGTTTCGGGTGTAGCCCTAGGATTAGGACAGACAGGATTTTAAACCTATTTGGAAGTTTAGGGGCACATAAAAAAGAAGTCAATTTCTATCATCATAAAATTAATCTCCAAAATCACGAATACAGTAATTTATTCATATAAAAAGGTGAGAAATTTAATTTACGGCTATAAGATTCAACATTATGTTAATATTGTATTGCCTTGTCAATTTTTACAATATTATTAGAGTCGAGAATTTAAACTCTACAAGATTCTACACATTTAAATCTCAAGTAAAACAAATCCTCTCGCAATGAGATTGAAATTCTTTACTTTCATTTCCTTTGTAATTCATATAATATTTCCTCGAAACCTAAAAGCTTTGAAATCTAATCAGAAAGAAGACCCAGCGCTTCAGACAGCTTTATTAACCTTCTCACTCGTTTTAGGCGACTAAGGTATAGTCTTTATATATAAAAAGAGTTCTTGAAAACAGTATCAGGGAGGGTGTTATTAAGAAATAAACTGGTTTTAAATCATGTACACACATTAATATTATATTATTTGATTAAATTTGATACTGTTATATAAAATGATAAATGAAATAATCATTTTAGCTTATAACATAAAATATGTTTGAGCTGTATCAATCATTTGGATATTTACTTTTGATATGTAATAGCCACACATATATTTCAAGATTTTTAATTTTATTAAAATAAAGTTCATTGGACACTAAAGATAACAAATTTGTCTGAGTGTCATATCTGTTTCAATATATTGCTTTTGTTAAATATCTTATTTCATAAATTTTTCCAAAATACATTTTCAAAACTAATTTAGATTTCCGATTGAATAGCTCTACTGAAAAACCTTCATGTAACATGATAAATTAAAATAATTTTTATACATCATGTTTTATTGTGCATTAAAGAAAACTCTGCTTTCACATTTCAAACTAATTTTAAAAACTAAATTTTAAAAAAAATCCTTGTCAGTGCAAGGGAAAGTCTAAGTGCTTCCATCGAGAATACGTTGGCATTTAAACTCATTATGATATCTAGAGAACTTATAATTATTGTGTTACTCTACATTGTTTTTGACTTGATTATACCTCTGACTGTAGCCACACTGGCTTACAGAATAATTTTTGAGTGCCATTTTATAGTAAAATCATCGCCATCAACGTCAATTAATTTTAGGTCACGAACTTTTAGACTGTGTTATGTATTACCAGCATGAAGTGCCTGGCCTTTCTAAGGATAACTATTTATGGTAAAAAGAACTGTGAGATTAAATACTGAACTAGTAGATATTTTGATAGTACAAGCATATATACCAACCATCGACCACGAATTGTTGAGGTTGAATAAATATACGATGAAATTGAAGTAATTATTCAACATAAAGAAAGAGGGCAAGTGAACATCATCATATTGGGTGATTGGAACAGTGTAGTCAGATAACGACTGGAGCGGAAGATCACAGGGCTACATATACTGGCGAAGAAAAACAACAGACGGCAGATGCTCATCGAATTCTGCCAGGGGAATGACCTGGTTTTGACAAACACCTGGTACACGAAATGGAAGACCAAACTTTACACATGGAAGAGGCCAGGAGACATCAACAGGTACCAACTAAAATACATCACTGTAAACAGCTATTCAGGAATGGATTGAAGGATGTGAAGACATTTTCAGATGCCGACATCGATTCGGACCACAACCTTCTGGTGGCGTACATTGAAACAAGATTGAAACAGAACAAGAAAACGAGCAAGAGAAGATTGAGGTTGAACCAAGAAAAATTAAGAAGGAAGAGTGACATTGTGAGAGATTCAATAGAACAAAGTGAAGGGAAGTGACTTAAGAGATTATAGGTGTGGAAGGAAAGTGTAATAGTGATAATAATATTTTTAGGTGTTAAATGACAATTTTTGAAATGTGAAGAGGACTGCAAGAAAGCCCTGTGGGAAAACTGAAATGCTTCATAAAATGTAAGAAAGAAGGAAATGAAAAAATGTCAACAAAGAAGAATATGTGAGGTTAAACAACATGTTAAAGAGGGAAACCGACAAGCAAGGGAAGACTATATAGATAAGGATTGCGATGAGATTATTGAAATTTAAAGAAAAGGAAGTTATTACCTAATCTACCCTAAAGAAAAGGAACTGGTAAGGGATTAAAACAAAGTTGTGCGATTAATTGGAATAGAAAACCCTAAGGGTCGGATGATGACGGATCATAAAGAGGTTCTTGCACTTTGATTATAGGGACTGTATGTCAAGGAAAATCGACCAGGAAACCTAGAAATTGGAGCCAAAGAAGAGGTCGAGGAAGACGAGAAGAGGTTGAGCATTTTATAGAGTGAAGTGGAGAGAGAGCCATAAAGGACATGCAAAGAAAGAACGCTGCTGGAGATGATGTCATACCAGATTACCTTCTGAAGGCCCCAGAAAACAACGGATTAATGGCTCTGACAAAACTTATAGAGAGGATCTACGAAACAGGAGAACGGTCCAATGACTTTCTAGATGTAGCCATGGTGGCTCTAAAGAAGAAGAATCAAGCCAATAAATGCAGGTCATCACAGTACCATCAGCCTCATCTCTCATCTGGGGAAGATAATGGCAAGACTACTCAACAGGTGAATGAAACAAAAAAGTGGGATGGAATAAGACCAGTTTGGATTAAGAAAAGTAAAAGGAACTAGAGATGCCATCGGTATGCAGAAAATAATTTCAGAAAGAGAGCTGGAAGTCATGGAAAAAGTCTACTTTGGTTTCATTGACTGGCAGAAGGCGTTTGATAGAGTGAAATTAAAGAAACTGATGGAAATACTCAAGGAGATCGGCATAAAGTGAAGGGACAGAAGTCTGATTGAAAACATGTACAAGCAAGAGAAGGTAGGCTGAATGATGGAGATACCAACAGCGTAGATATAAGAAAAAGAGTGAGACAGAGATGCTGATTGTCACCCAGTATATTGAACATTTATAGAGTGTGGCAGGTCTACCCTGGAGGAACGTGGAAATTTTAGGGCAGGAGACAGCGTCATCAACGCAATCAAATATGCAGATAATCGAGTATTGATTACCAGAAATAAAGAAGAGTTGCAGGAAATGATGGACTGGCAAGTGGAGATAGGGAAAAGTTATGGCATGGATATCAACATTGAGAAGTCAAAAATCATGGTGATTTCAAAAAATGAAGAGTCACTGAAAATCAAAATTGAAAAAAGGAGTTGGAAAACGTAGAGAAGTTCAAGTACCTGAGAAATCTGCTGACAAAGTATTCCTACTGAACTAAATAAATTATGTATAGGATCACCATGGTCAAGGAATCGTTCAACAAGTTGAGGCTACTGCTGACTATCAAGTTGAGTTTGTAATTGAGGAAGAAACTGATGAAATTCTACATGTATAGCATCGTACTGTATGGTGCAGAAACTTGGACTCTTAGAAGGATGGAAAATAAATACTTGGTGAGCTTTGAAATGTGGTTCTGGAGAAGGTTTTAGACGATCAGGTGGACAGACAGAGTGACAAATGAAGAAGTCCTAAGAAGGGTGGGTGAGAAGAGATCAATTTTGAATGTGATTCCTTGGCGTAAAGAAAACTGGATCGTACACATCCTTAGGGGGAACTTTCTTCTTCACAACGTCACAGAAGGAAAGGTTAAGGGGAAGAGGAGCTTAGGAAGAAGGAAGATTCAAATACTAGATGATTTGAAGGATAGAAGAAGATTCTGGGTGCTGAAAGAAGAGGCAGAGGACTGGGTGAATTGGAGATCTAAGTTTCACTGACAATAGGAATGAACCTGTCATAAGAAATAATACCTAATATTGATGTAACGGGCTAATCTGGCTTAGCCCCGTTCAAATGTAAAACACGAACATTTTTTTGTTACAAACAAGTCGTCAAGAGTTAACAAATGAGATAATAGTGTTGAATGCTACGCCCATAACATTTGTGTGTTTGGTTACATACCTACTTCACCAACTCTTCCGTCGAGTCTGATGCCCCGCTGAAAACAACAACATCGAGGGAACTGGCTGGGCGTGACCTCAGGCAAGAGCTCCGCGCCGGACAACCAACTTCAATCAACTGAAAGCGCCGTGAACAATGTTCGCCGACGCGAGTCGATGTTCCAGAATAAAAAAGATCTTTTCCCCACCTCTTCACCCCATCACGTGGGGTTCTCATGGTATATATCCGCTGGGCCGCTTGGAAGAATGACAGAATCCTGCTGGACACCATCAGGGCCGTTGGATCACAGCACACTCTCGTCACGTCGGCTAGCTCATCGGATCAACGTAGAAATACTGTTCAGGGAGATGGATCCACGAGACAGGAACAAATTTCTGTAGTAGTCTATTGTACGACAGAATATTTCATCCAAACTTCAAGTCAGGAGTTAGGACTGTATCACCTTAACTACAAGT
>CABFOW010002522.1:0-22519 GCA_902141385.1 Timema californicum | reverse complement strand
TGTATGAGTTGTGATATTGACCGCCCTTCAGGTGATCAAACTGTGGGACGTGTTCCCAACCGGGCATGGCCCGTAGGTTTAAATATACCTATGTAAATTGATTGAGCCTCTTGTAAGGGGTTTGGCCTGTATTCTAGGCCCTCGTATATAACGGGACTTGAACTTGCCCTATGTAAGTCATAACTTAACGTGCATGTGCAACATGCCTAGTGGTTAAGGGGCCTGTAATGTAACTCTGTTGTCTGAGTTAGTTCTTCTGGCGCCTCACGCCCCTTGTTGGCCCAGACTTAGGCAATGTTACCTAAAGGCCAACTTGGTTTGTATAGACTGTTCTTATTGAGATTACGTGCATAATCCTTGTCATGTATCATGTTGTTTCAATAAATTGCATTACTTCTATATACATCCTTTTTCTTTTTTACTTCTGTATTTATATGTTCGTGCACCCCCTAATGTAATAGAACGCCGGTGCATTGATAATAATAAAAGAGTAAAAGTATAAAAAGGAGTAAAATGTGCAAATATGGTAAAAATAAATCCAATCAATTTTAAAAGGGAATAAAGGTAGAAAAGGGTAAAAAAAAGGGCAAGAAGGGTAAAAGGTAGATCCTCATCAAAATTTTAAACTTCCAGCTTACAGAGGTACATGATCGATCTTTCACAGGGGCTACCATAAACTACATTTCAAAACAATATGATATTTTGTAAAACTAAATATATTTCACGGCTTTAAAATATATAAATTTTTTCAGTCTTTAATTAATTCAAAAATTCAAATCAAAATTTTAAACTTTCAGCTTTAAAGGTGCACATGCTCTTTCACAGGAATTACTATTTTCTTAAATTGCAGACCTCTACGTCCGGAAGATATCTCGCAACGCTCATGACAGACACAAAAAATATTCATTTTATAAATATAAACTGTGTGTGTGTTTGGGTGTGCGGAGAGAGAGAGAAAAAGAGAGAACTCAAAAGAAAGACTGAAATATGTCTGAGTAAATCTATCTAAACATAGCCATTTCCTTAATGAGTTTAAAAACACGTCAATTTTTATAATAATTAAAGTGCGCTCCGTAAATAATTATAAATTACATAAATTAAAATCCTTCAATGTTAATAATAGCTTAAAACAAATGGCTTATAAGGCACAATTTTAATCTACGCCACGTTTAAATAAACGTTTTTAATTTTAATGAGCGTTGCACACTTTTTTTAATGTACATAAAACTAAGGATTTCATATATATAATCTCGAATAGGAACTTCATCACAACCTTACGATAGAAGGGCCCTAAATGCCCCTTAGCTGGGGTCTCACAACTATCAAGTAGTTCATTAGTAGCAGAGGCTGCTTCTCTTTTTATATCAATCCCCATTCCATTATTCATTTAATATTTTGTGTTGACATGTTCTCAAGCCCGATTATTAATAAAGTTGAGTCAGACAATTTTTTGTTGTCACAATTAAGCTCTTTTTACTCGTCAGAATATAGGCATCATAACACTAACAAGGTATAGATGAGTATGACAACTTTAGGAGGGAATAAACACATATTTGCGTGGAGGGAGGGTGAAGAACTGCAGAAAATTTCAATTAACCTGGCTGAGGTTCAAACACTCAATCTCCCCATCACCAACAGAGCAAACTAGATGATACTGACACCTTTGTTCACGTTTCCACTCATGCAGTTAAACAGTAGTTTACACATTTTAAAACAGGGTCTATATTTAAAAAGTCATATATTTAATATAAGACAGGGGCTGATTTAGAGGAAGTTTACTAGCATTAGCGCAGAAATAGAATGAGAAAAAACACGGTGATAGATCAATATAGTTAGCTAATATTCGAACTTTGGCCACCTCTCACCGGTAATACAGTCTCAAAGGATACCAACTCCGTAGCTCATGTGACCACCGATGCAGATATTGAGTGTAAAACAGTTCTCTGTTTGAATCCTGGCTGAAAGTCTTATATGTGGTTTTCAATATATGATATTCTTGATTTTTTTTTCTTTGCATATAGAGAGTGAATTTAATCATAGATACTATCGTCGTCCTTAAATTTTAGACCACTGATTCCCAAATTTTAGGGTCTGAGGGGGTTTCAAGGGGGGCATGAGGATGCCTTGTTGCAAGAAGGAAGAACAATTATCACCCAAAGGATATCTTTTAAATTTTACTTCGTGAGTTGCCAATGCCTTTTTTTTTATTTGTAATTGGTTTCAAAACAAAACATACAAATGTTTGTAGGATTTATCAATTCGTAAAGAAAATTAAACATAAGCCTGCAAATTAGCCACAAATTAAGCATGTAATGAAATGTTGAACAAAGAAAAATAATTATTTCACTTGGTTCAATTTGTGATGAATATATATTATGTATTTGTTGTGTCTTAAGAGCAATTAAATTGTAATAAATATTTACTAAATTTATTGACTTTGTAAACAAAATTTGAAACACCAAACCCATTATGTCCAAAAGTATTAGTATTTTGTTTTAGATCTATTTAAGAGGTATTTTTGTAAGTTAAGGATGCAGCTTACGTGAGAAAAGACAAGTGTTTTTGTAGGTTCTATAACGAAGTTTTTTGTTTTGTTAAATGAATGAAATATTGCTTCAGTACAAATAAGCACTAAAGAGTTTAATATTATACATATTATGGTGGTGGTATCAACAATTTTTGAATATCTGTCGTGAGCAAAGCGGCAATAGATGACAAAAACCTTTTTAAATGAAGATAAAAAAATGTCATTAAATTACAGGACAGCCTTGATGGATATTAAATGCATTTTGAGGTATCTGTGAGAAGAAAATTAACATACATGTTTGCATTAAAGCAATATTTGATTTATTTTGTTTGTATAAAAGCTATAAAAACACTTACCATTTCTCACGTTCAATACATCCTCCCCTTAAGAAGTTTATCTTAAAGAGTGGTATTCAATCTTTATTGTTCGTGTAATTGTCCTCCATATATAATTTATCCCTAACTTTTACACCCAAAGTGGTTGTTGGATGGTGCCAGTTATTTTATAATCTACATCTAAAAAAAACTGAAACTACAGATTGCATGTCCTTACCTCCTAATTTCTGGTAGCTAACCCTAAATCAGGCCCTGATTATTCAACTTTTATCATGAAATAGTATATAAGCTATATACATATACATAGGTGTAAAAATATAGATATATATGCATATATACAGGTATATAAATATCTTTATAGATATACTTACATAAATATCTAACAGCCCAAAGGTTGGTTCGATGTGTTGTTATTATTATTATTATTATTATTAGCACCGCGTCTTACTACCTGTTCAGGTTTTACGCACTTACGCTAATGTGTAATGGTAGGGTGATTGTGAGATGAAATGAAGGACCTACAGTTTAACGTGGAATCCGAACCACGGTGGAGGCCTGGCATTCCTCACATTCACAAGATGTCTTGTCAGAGGTGAAGGAAGGGTTTGGTAATCAGATAAATCTTTGCCGGGACCAAGGATTGAACCCCGGCCGCCAGCATAGAAGTCTGACACCTTACCCCTAGACCTCCATGTCACCGGTTCGATGTGATTTATATCCATCTTTAGCAGGGCATGTATTCAGACATTTGGCTGGTTATTGCCACCAGCACAGCCTGGTAGAAACCTCATATACGAGGGGCGTTCAAGAAGAGAGATGGTTCCACGTTGTCTTTAACACTGAATGTCTATGAACGACTGTGAAAAGGCTTGCAAATTTTACTTGGAAAGTTATTTTCTCATACCTTCCAGGGTACATTTACATTCCACAGCAAACCGCGGACCTACGGCCTTTACTTCCCCTTCAAAGAAATGTCCGCTATAGATTTTTATCACTCAAGAAATATCCGTCAACTTCAGCAAAGTTACCCGCCTCGGTGGCGTAGTTGGCTAACGCGCTTCTCGTGAAGAAGCTCGACTGCTGAGGACGGGAAGATCGAGGTTCGAATCTCGGTCGGGTGAACTGTGGGTGGTTTTTCATAAATTGTTTTCCACTCTCCCTCCAGGCAAATGTGGGTTCACTTCCTCTAATTAAACCTTCCTAATTCCTAATCCATTAGCGTAACTAGTACTTAAAGCGTATAAACCGAACGGGTAGTAAAACGCGGCGTTAAAACATATTTAAAAAAAAATCAGCAAAGTTCGAACCCACGAACATCGGGCTCTGAGGCAAGAACTTTACACTAAGACCAAACTTAGTTGTCTTATACATAAATAGATTTTTGATTTTAGGTTTCCCGTAAGCTGTCTTTGTGTAGTTCTGGTTGAACACCGCTGCTCAAAAATAGCAAACTTGTTGCGTGAGGTCAATACATTTGGAGACTTTTGCGTTAGCTTAAGCCATTAATAGCTCTTACGCTGGTTGGCTTTCCACATTTTTTTAGTGTTGTCATAAAAAAACACAATATCTCGTAGCTATATTCAGGCGTTCAGACTATTCACCTTGACGTGAAGAATGAACATTCCAATCGATGGATAGCATAACAATTTGATTTTGTGCGAGGATATAGATAACCTGACTGTACCGAAATGACACGTGATGTCATCTGTTGGAATTATCAAAGGGAGGTGAGTATGAGCCAAATGTAACAAAGTGATCGCAGAACCAATTCACAAAATCATTTACAAATTAACCGAGATCAATTGCTATCCACGCCAGTAGATTCCCTCCCCCATTTGTTCTGTGGATATCGCTCGCTATAAACATGGTCATTTAACAATAATAATTATAAACTAGATATTTAAAACGATTAACAATTATTCTCGACAGAGATTTCCTGTCAAAAAGCATACATACATACATATACATACATACACATACACACATACATACATATACATACATACACACATACATACACACATACATATACATACACATACATACATACATACATACATACATACATACATACATACATACATACATACATACATACATACATACATACATACATACATACATACATACATACATACACACATACACACATACATATACATATACACACATATACACACATAGATATACACATACACATACATACACAAAGCAACACACCAAGCCAAAATTTCAAATTTCATAAATATTCAAAGGGAAAACAGCAATTTATTTTGACATCAATTTCTAAAGTGGAACAAAATGTGTTTTATCTATTTTTATACAAAACCATTTACTTTGAGGATTATGATATCAAATTTTAAATAAAGAAAATATTGAAGCCACCTTCCATACGGAAGCTATTAAAACGGGGTTTCCGATTTCATAAAAACAATTGGCTGAGGTCTAAAAAAAACTTTTTGATCTGAATATTAATAAAAAAATCACAAGACGCGTAAACTTTCAGTGGGTTTTACTACAAACCTTGTGACTTGGGAAAACCATAATGTTGACCTCGGTGATTCTTCAACCATCCACGATGCGTACTAATATTTAATTTGGGGCGACAGCAGTGTTGCAAATTTATCGACTTGGTCGCTAGAACTCACGAATTTAACGGGCCTGTAAAGACTAGTTCTAATTTTTAGCACCTAGTGACTAATCTGGAGACCCAGACGCAGTTGGGAGGATAACATTTAGGTAGACCTGAGAGAGATAGGTTGTGAGGAGATGGGCTGGGACTTAGCTCAAGATAGGGTTAGGTGGCATACTTTTGGGAGTGCGCTAATGAACTTTCGATTTCCTAATTCTATAGAGTAATCAAGTAAGCGACTAGTCTGGCGATTTTACTTAATTTTCTGTCAAGTTCATGTTCATTATTTTACATTTTAATTATGTAGAATTTTGATTTTTCAGTAACCATTGGTCTACAGAAGAGCTCTAAGCTTCTATCTGTCGTTCACAAATCACAATTACATCGTTTCGGTTCCGGGGATCACCTCAGTCCATGGCTGTATCATACACTCAGTTCAAATTAATGTATGTATTTTTGATTTGGCAACAAATCTGACAACTTTTAATTTTTCGTTTAACGACAATCTGGTGACTTCCTGGTACTAATCTAGCTACAATTGTTTCGCCACTTCTCCTATCTGATAGAAGAATTGGCGAGTACAGTTACAAATATATTTAATGAAGTTATGAAAAGGATCAAACATTAAAGAGATGTATAAGTTTAATAATTCAGTGTATTTAAATTCAAACAAGTTGAAATTAATACAAATGGTTTGAAGATATCAAATACAAAAAGTTCCATTGTTTATTGGTGCGAGTTATATATGTTACTTTAGAAATTCTTGCCCGAATTGGGAGAGTTAGGTGCTAAGCACCTAGGTTTGACCTGTAGCCACGACAAGTATGGTTGTGTCTATATTAGAAAGGTGTAACTCTTTAAAGTAGGATTAACACACATTATAACACGTAGGTACCTCTGCCTCAACACAGCGGCAGTTTATATTGGAAGCAATTATTAATTTAAGGTTAAACAACAATACATAACACAACTCCAGCCTTGTGGCTACTAGACTTTAACCTAATAAGCATCTAAAGGAATTATAGTTAACTATACCTAATTGGTGACCTGGTGGTCTAGGGGTAAGGTGTCAGACTTATATGCTGGCGGCCGCGGTTCAATCCTCGGTCCCGGCACAGATTTATCTGATTACCGAACCCTTCCTTCACCTCTGACAAGACATCTTGTGAATGTGGGGAATGCCNCCTCCACCGTGGTTCGGATTCCACGTTAAACTGTAGGTCCTCCATTTCATCTCACAATCACCCTACCATTACACATTAGCGTAAGTGCGTATAACCCGAACGGGTAGTAAGACGTGGTGCTAATAATAATAATAATAATAATAATATACTTAATTATATACAGTCCTAGCTTAAAGACTTACAACGTTGGTATTTACATGAGCTAGTTAAGATGAATTAACTCCATATTGAATTATGATATACAAAGGTTAAGTTCCTAGAATAGGAACAATAAGCTTTAAAATAGTTAATGGTGAGCTACCAGGAATCTAGTGTGTAAAGATACGATGGCCGGTATATTCCTCATTTTTACAGCCTTGTCATTCAATATGTTATCTAAATATCAACATAAGTCTGAACATAGATTATAACACCAGCAAACAGTAAAACATTAACTAATTCAAACGGCTCCTAAAGGGGGCCGGACAAAATAAATAACACGCGGGCCACTACTATGGACAAGTAGAGTACCCACGAGTTGATCACCGTACAAATGTACAAGAATAGAAAGATTAGAGGCTGGTATCAGTCAAAGACCCGAAGAGTTCATGGAACAAATCTAAAGACAATCTGATTTGCACCATTTTTCCATATAAAGATTTAGCCTAAACTGAACCTGGCTGTACAGTAAAGGGCATCTGGTTATTGCCCTGGTTGTCAAGACTATGTCCTAGGGACATATAAAGACATATAATAAGCTCCGACATTCAAAACCACATTTTATGGACATAGAAAAACAGACCATAAACCCTGATATTCTAAACTATGTCTTATGGACATAGGCAAACCGAGGCAAAATCCTGACATTAAAAACTATTTCTTTTGGACAGATGATCAGAGTCAGAGATCTGACATACAAAACTATGTCTTATGGACATAGAAATATAAAGCATAGGCCCTGATACTAAAAAATATGTCTCATGGACATAAAAACACAAGTCAGAAACCCTGACATGGACAGCTATGTCTTATTGACAACTATATCTTATGGACATGGCAAAAATTAGTCAAAACTTTGACATTCAAAACTATGTTTTATGGACATGGTAAAACATATCACGAAGACCCTGTCAGCTATTACTAGATTAGGTTATCATATTCATAGAATTTACTTCATCTGTGGCATGGAGGAGATACCAATGGCTCAAACATCGTGATCACCGCTGGTTTAGTACACTGGTCCTCGTTTAACTTCTAGGATGTACTCCGACAAACTTCTAGGATGTACTCCGACGAATCGTTACAATAGAATACAAAATGTGACAGTCACAGACGAATGGCATGTTCTGATGCTCCCTGAAGGGGAGCACGAGGGCATTGTCTAACACGTACCGACCAATTGGTCACACCGTGTGGTTCGCAAGTAAAAAGATAGGTTGTCACGTTTTGCGAAGATCTGGAATAGAGAAACAGAAAAAACATATTATTAGTAATAGTGGGGTGAAAGAGTTTTTGAGAAACCGAATAAGGGTTTTTAGAGTTACGTGCGGATACACTACTCTATGGGGGGCTGGGGGGGTAAGAGCCTCCCAAACCCATGTTGTCACATCTCGTTTATCCGAACATGGATTTGGTACGTCATTGGCACCCTCCAGGGTCGATGACGTAATTCCCAAGCCCCCGTATAAGAGGATTGGTGGAACCGGGAAGTCTGGCGTAGAAGAACTGTGCCAGTCCCCGGAAGTGGTCCTTGATGGTAGGCATATCCTGGTTGCGATGCAGAGTCTCATTCCGGACATACCAAGGTGCGCCCATAATGATCCTCAGACACACGCTCTGGAACGCCTGCATCCTCCTCATATACGTGTCCACTAAGTGGCCCCACGCTAGACGCGAATAGTCGAGGATAGGTCAGAAAAACTGCTTGTACAACATCAGACCGTTCCTTGTTGACAGGGCGCTACGCCTGTTAATCAATGGGCTAGAATTCTCAGCCTTTGCCTCAATTTGTTGAGTCTCTCGTTACTGTGTAGTCTCCAGGTTAGTTTGGTGTCCAACGTAAGTCCCAGGTACTTAACAATTTACGCCCATCTGATCTGTTCTCCAAAGAGCCGAAGTGGGTCCGGCCATGTGAAGAGCACTACTGAGCTCTTCTCCGCGTTAATACTTTTTATCCAGGTGATTAGCCACCCCTACAACTGATTCAGGTGCGCCTGGAGTCGCCTCTCCACCAGCTGCCTTTACCACGACTCCGCTACAAGAGCCGTGTCGTCCGCATACATTGCCAACTTGGTGAATGGGGATTTTGGAATGTCGTTCACATACAGACTGAAGAGCACTGGGCCCACCATGGAACCCAGCGGCACTCCAGCCCAGATGTTTCTGACTTGGGAGGTGGCGTTCCCAAAGGTAGTGTAGAAGGTGCGGTGGGATATATAAGATTGAACAACCTTAACTAGGTAGAAGGGCAGGTTCAGGGAGAGGAGTTTGAAAGGGAGACCTTCGTGCCAACACACGGTCGAAGGCTTTTGTCGCGTTCAGAAAGACAGCATCGTCAGCCTGTTGATGTTGAAGTTCCTCGTGACCTGCTCCACGAGCTGGACGAGTTGGTGAGACGTAGAGTGTCCCGCCCGTAAGTCGAACTGCTCGTCCACCAAAATGTCCGCCTCGTGAACATGTCGGGTCAATCTCGTCAGTAGTAGTCTCTATAACAACTTGCATATACAGTCGAGCAAGCTGATCGGTCGGCAGGACGAATCTAGGGCTGGGTTCTTACCCGGTGTATGAAAACAAAGGTCTTTAGCGTGCTTCCAGAGCTCGGGGAAGTGACTCAGGAACAGGATGGAGTTGAATAACTCAACGAGTAAGTTAATTGCCTCCAAGGATAACTTTCTGAGGACCACGTTACTGATACCGTCGGGTCTGGGTCCTTGTTTAGCCTTAGAGCGGCTCTCGCCCGCGACATTTCTGTCACCTCCGTGGGTTCAGGTTCATCCAAGGGTCTGTACGAGAACGCACTGATAGTCTGAGCCACGTGCGCAATGTTCACCGGGTCTGACGGGTTGTCAGTCGGTACTAATTGTGCCTCTAAGTTCTCAGTGAGAGCATAGAACTTCTCCTGGTAGAAGTTGTCTACACCGTTGTGACTCACAATAGGCGACCTTGGTGCATGGACATGCATTTAATTCCTCGTCATTTGCTACAGGGACCTGTCCTGCACGCACAGACTCTCAATATTGTCAACCCAGACACTGTTCCGGTGTTCTCGGACCATCTCCCGAACCACATGGACCTTGCGGCTCCAGTTGGACTGGTCTGCTGGGTCCCTCAAGATTTGACAAGCCCTCTTCAGACGATTTTTCTCCCGGACATGCCTGAGGATAGATTTGGGAAAATAAGCCTGTGGCACCCTCTTAGGATGGTGCCATGTCGTCGAAGCTTCGAGTGACCCTTTGATGATGGAATTTATGAGCTCCACACCACGATCGACTTTTACTGCTGTTCAAAAGGTAGGTGTTCGTCCCAACCTCCCTCTCAACACACTCGTCAACCTGTCCCAGTCAGTGCGCTTTAGGTTGGGTTTTTCGGGAGGTTCTACAAAGGACACTGCGTGTCTCAGTTTCACAAGAACGGAGTTGTTATCCGAGCCTAGCTCAGCTAGAGACTTCAGCAGTAACCACCTTCTGATCCCTCTGGAGACAACGAAGTCTTGAACGTCCAGCACACCAATGGGATTGAGAGGGAATTGGGTTGGAGGGAGGGCTGGAAGCCACCAGACCGTGTAGATCTATAACGCCGCGGAGCAATCCGCCATGAGTGCACATACTCCTAAAGTCCTATGAAGGGTGCTTAGCATTGAAGTCACCACTGCTTAATACAGGCGTGGTACCTCAAAGCAGCACCTCCATGTCAGCTCTCGTAGCCCGGTTGAACTGGCGAAGAGAGGGAAGTAGATGGAAATGAGACGCACTGGGCTGATCGAGGTCACGAGTCGGATAGCCGATGCTTCAATGTGTTGGAGGGGAGGAAGCGAGATGACGTGATGGTCCAGGACCCTCCGGACCAGGACCGCCGTCCCGCCCCTTCCCACATCTCTCGCTCGGTCACTCCGATGCCAGATTAACTCTGCTAACGAGAACCTCATTGCGGAGCGCACGTGGGTTTCTCTCAACAGCATTACATCGACACAATGCTTGGCAAGGAAATCTTTAAGCTTAGCCTTCTTCCCCGCAAATCCATTGGCGTTCCAAAGTGTGACCATGAGATCCTTCAGCACTGGTGGTCCTCTATTCGGGTGTACTGCCATGAGAAACCAGGTAGAGGATGATATGCTCGATGACCAGGTAGCCACGGTTACTCCTCGGAGATTCCTGGACCTTCCTCAAGAGACTCGATGAAAAGTCCCATGATTCCATTGCCGGAATACCCTTGAGTAGCTCAATGCAAATTTTGAGCTTTGCGGTATCATCCTCAGGTGTGGGAAACAGGTCAAGTGTGTGGGTGGTAGGGGTAACAAAGTTAGGAGTTGTAAGAAAAGGTTAGTGGCACGCTCAGCTCCGGTATTTTGAGGGAATCCGCTGCCTTCACCCTGTACCATGGTTACAAACTATAACCATCAAACCTCCACCACCAAGTTTACATCCTGTACTTACCCCATTTAATGGCTAAACCGTTGCTACATATGGAGCAAGAAAGAATTCCTGCCAACAACTTTGATCACCACTAGCGATAGACAATATCTGGAGCCTGTCTAGAACGTGCAGTTGTTACCACAGGACTAAAACGATGTAGTGGTTGATGCGCAAGCGTGGCCCTATGGAGGTTATTGGATCTGTAGTGCTAAGTGTAACCACCCGCCATCTTCGTCTTGTACCTCTCAGCGTTGTGCGTAGGCGCCGATGAGGTAATTTAAGCTCTCATTGGCTGTGAATGATATCACCTTACGTCATACAATACATCCACATTTCCTCCGCTGTTTCAAACAGAATATAAGCAAGTGCTCTGTGATATTCTGTACTCTTTGATTCCAATAGTTCTAAGGAACATATTAGGATGCAAGCAGTCGTAATGTTAGGGATTCATACAATTTTTTTGTAACTTTTACGTTAGTGGGAAGGGTTTGCGTTTATATATTATCCTCTCTATGCATTGTAAGAAGTTGACTTTGCTTTATATTAGGTTTTTTTGGGGGCGTTTCAATATTATTTCTACGTTGCAGAGATTGTCTTATAATATATATTTATTACGGTTAATTTCGTTGAGCTGGGATTAAAGTACTAGTTGATCTTTTGTCCTTCCGATCATGTTGAAATTTATTATTAAAGTTTTGGTCAGAGGGTTAGGCCTTTACGCACTGGCGTATAACTTATGTAATTTGTAGGTATGAATCTGTTAGTGTTAGTATTAAAGGAAAGGAACAGTCTAGATTACTGTAACTCTTTTTTGTTGCACTTTATTAATAAGCCATTCATTTGTCATTTGAATTCGATGTAACTCTTATATGTTTCTTATAGAATCCATATTATCTGATTGTATATTACGGACATTTTCATAGCAAAATTTTTATGTTTTAGATTGATATTACTGCTCGTCCTAAAATTAATAGTTTTTAAACTGATTATAATTTTGATTAATTGGAGAGATATTATGTTATGTTTAAATTTTTAATATATTGCGTAGACATCGCAGCCTTTTTTCATCTTATGAAGTTATACATTTATATTTTTACCAGTTATAAATAAACTTACCAAAATGCCCCAATTGTTACTATTCCTGATCTTATTTAACTACAACAATAATTCCCTGATGTTGTAAAATGGGTAGGTGCTGACACTTGGGTTTGGTTGGGTTGAGTGGTGGTAATTAAAGATCCCTGATGATTTACTAACGTATTTCTTTTTGTATGACGCTGTCGCTGTGGCAGTATTCTGGTCAGATAGGGAAAGGACGCTACCACCACAGGGTAGGGTTGAACCCGCTAGGCTGTATCTTGCTCCCACCTCCCCGGTAAATTAAGGGGTAACGCCAGCCCTGTTGGTCCTAGAAAGGGCCAATTCGTCGAACGAAGGTGACTCCCACTTGCCTCGGCCAGCGAGCGGCACGCTCGACTCTGGGAATTGGAGCGGCCCCACTGGCTTCGGTAGCAACCGCAGGCTTGTTGCCCCTTGAGAAGCCAGCTGCAGCAAAAGTCCTGCCTTCGGGATTGTAGTGGACCATTTGCCACCCGGCACGAGCTCCTTCCTGACCAGAGGAGCCTTCAGTCCCCGCAAATGAAAACTTTCAACTCCCCAAGCAAGGATGGGCAGCACAAGCCTGCTGTAAATGGCGGATCCTCCGCCGCTCACCGCCAACTTCTTCCTGCTCGGAGCCGGTCGCTTCCCGGGCCCGGTATTCTCCCTCGCCTCATCCGGCGGTCTTCTCTTGACCCCTACGTCAACACCTTTCTTCACCTTAGCCGCAGGCTCCATTCAGACAGTAGACAAGCAAACGCCAAGTACGCTCCGAAAGCCAGGAACACGTAAGGGAGGCAGGACAACACCTTGCACACCCATACAAAATGTGAAGCGAGGGGTGGCGGTTTTATACAAGATTCACTGACGTATAAGGGAAAGGACATATACAAGGAGGGGGAGTGCTTATTTCCTAAAAATTAGCAAAAAATCAACTAACGCTAAAGACTGCCGCCGAGGACAATACAGGAAAGTGATTCATCATAAGTGTCAAGTCTAGCAAGCGTTAAAGAGGTCCGTGTGTTAAACTTTTTCCAGGAAGTTTTAAACAGTCAGCTGGGGCACTTTCCTCAAGTCTGAGAGTTTCCAGCAACAGGATTTCACAGTAAGTTCATATCTACCCCACATTATTATAATTTATTAGTTCTTGGATTTATTGTTATAATCATCTATAAGGTATTTAGAGTGTAAAGGCTAACGGGTGATTAGCACGTTACACAACACTTTTATGGTCGTTGGAAACACTGGATACAGCTGTTACAGGTTCGAAGGTGCATTCGTATGAGGGTTATTAGAGGAAACCAACTGCCAATAGTGTCTGACATTGCATGTAAAAATACTCTCATAATTATGTCGGCCTATAATTACATAAAAATAGCTCTATAAATTATTAAACACCCAAACAAAACCTTATGATTACTTTTCTAATAGACCGTCTCTACATTTTATAAAACAAACTAAGTTTGCACTCATAAAAAAAAGGAAATTTCCACAAATTTAGAATGTGAATATTAGTGATATAGATTTATTGTATGCATAGATTCACTACCTCTAAACAAAAATGAAGTAAATTAATCTAAAGAAGCACTTCATGGTAATCGCCCTATCACACCAAATATAATTAAACTGTTGATCTAGTACCAAGAATAACTAAGTAAATCTAGTTCACTAACGACTGCAGATAAAATAAAGTTAAAAAAAAATGAAAGCAACAGTAGCTCTTACGCGGAGTAATTATTGCAATGAACACAAAACTGAATTGTTTGGATTTACTAATAAAGAAACAAAATTAATAAACCTAATTTACGTGGAAAACCTTATACTAACGGAAAAATAGATAAAAGACACAAATTATAGCACGCTAACAGTGGCTCTCCAATGTACAGGCATTTTTGCAGTGGTTCTAATAAGTATAATAATTGTTGCTATGAACATTAAAAGAAACTCTATTAATTTTATTATCAAAGGAACAAAAATAAATAAACATAATTTACACGAAAAATCATAATATTACTGAAATATACGCTGCTGCAAGAACACCAACAGTGGATCTCTTACACCGAAGCATTGTTGCAATGAACAACAAAATAAATAATACAGTGATACTATCATAGAAGAACTATTAATAAACCTAGTTTACACGCAAATTAATAAAATATTTTTTTAAATACGTAAATATAAGACGGAAATTCAAGCACACTAAAAATGGCTCTCTTACATGAAGGCACTGTTATAATGAGCAATAAAAGGCACTTGAATTGTTTACTATATTTTATTATAAATAATTGAATTTTAATTATTAATTATTGTAAACGCTGCATTATGCATTGTGTTCTACCAGCTAAGCGCTACGTAAGACTATAAACCTAGCCTTATCTGTTTTAATCAAAGATCAAATGATAGTTTAGTGTTTACCAATGAGGGTTATTTTTGTTATTTTTTTGTGAAAGAAACTCTATTTACCTTCTAATGTGAATTCATAAAATGACTGAAAATTGACCTCTAAAACACTCGTTAGTCGTTTTCAAGGAGATTTATAATAGGTTTGTTGATATTTCCAAGCCCTTCGTAGCCAAGGAGAATTACAAAGAAGATTTACTCTTTAAGGGATAACATTTTCTATGGTTACAAATTTAAAGCGCAAATGTATTCACCCTGACAATTTGTTTTTTTGACACTGCTTATCTCGCTGATGAGATGGCATGTTGATATATATCTTACTCTTCATTCTTAAAGCTAAGGAGTACAAGAGAAGAAGTCCCATCTCTATTTGATGAGTACTTTTAGGTTTACTAGAAACAAACAGACTGAATCGAACGTACTGTAATACAGATTTGTAGGTGTGTTTTATGTATATGTGCCGTACATCAGATACGTTTAGCTGACTCTAGTGTTTACTTGAATATCTCCCTGAACTTTTTTTACTACGTACATTCATAAAAAGCTACATATTTGTAGTAGTTTATATGTCATAGCTGAAGATATAATCACCGGTAAAGCTTTACCAACATTATCTGATATGGTTAACGTCGCATCCTTATTATCACAGGTCTATAATGCATTGTGTCTATTAATTCTTGCCACTAAAGCTACACTAAGTCCGATTAAGTTTCTGACAATGTATCATTATTAACAAACCATGAGCTTATCCCTCGAAAAATTGTGTTGTGAGTAAATATTTTTTTTTTTAAATAGGCCAACACATGGTTTTATATCATTTGTGTAGAGTAAACCCAATTATTGAAATTGCAATTGAAGAGTGCAGGGGAAAAACCATCAGAGTCCAGTTTACTATTTTTTTCAGGAAATGAAATTTAAAATCTACATATTCATATATTTTATACTAATGCCTAGTTCTTGGGGTATAATTTTTTTTCTATTCACCAGGGATTGGTCAATCAGCCCTAGCACAATGAAATGTGTATGCCATAAAATTTTGGTATAATTAGTTTATTACATAATTTATTACAGGACTCTGATGTTTTTTCTCCTCTATTCGTATTCTTTAGAAATAAGTTTGTAATAATTAGTTTTAGTGTGACATACAAAAGATAACTATGGTATTGTAATACAATAAAACTATTATTTATGCAGCTTGATTAAATTAAACTGGCATCATTTGTTCATTTCAATTCTCCTCAATCCTATCTTTTTTTTAGTCCACGAGCACTTCCACCAGGGTACAAGGAATAACCATTTAAAAAAGGGGAGAAAGAACTAACATTCTTTCACTGTATCCATGGTTATCAAAATGGCAGTGGTAGCTTATATAAAGGGCATATAATAAAGAATGACTGGTGGCTTATTATAAAATTGTTTCTTACTTATTAAAAATCACTGTCGGGCTCATCAACGTTATTTCCTTGATTTATTTGTTCAATTCCCTGGATAGAAGAAAGAAGTTGGCAGTAGAAGTCTTGAGAGCCTTCCTCCTCACAGAACTTAAGTAGATCTTCTATGTCCCTGTATTTCTCCATGGGAAGTTTGATGGGTGCATGGCTCAGCTGTTCTGGTTCCCTCTGATCATTAGGGGGTGTGGGTCTTTTTTTATTGTTCTTGTCTGTTATGACTGATGACAGATATTGGCCTTTGTAGTTTTCCTTGTGACATAAGAAATGGGGTTTGTCCTGAGATACCTTCATTTGCTGAATGGGCCTCGTTGCTGTTGGAAGCTTTTTTCTAGAAATGTGGTGTCAGGAAGTCTTCTCAGTTTTTGAACATAGCTTGTTCACGAGATAGTATTGTTCTTGCATCACGGATTACTCTCCTCCAGCCATCTGGTGTTTCAGCAATTTTTTTTAATCAAGCCCATGTTTTTGTCAGGCTCCATGAAAGAATGACCTCTGATTGGAAACGTCACAGTTATTTTATGGAAGCATTTGGAAGTCACAGTCATGTAGTGCAGGTATCGAAACATTGTGAAATTCTTGTTCTGCCCACTTGCTGAATCACAAAATATATTCAATTCTTCTACTTCAAAATCTAGGAATGTGTTTAAAAAAAATATGGAACATCGATACAACATCATTTGCGCCCTTTCTTGCGACAGTTTGGTCGTACGTATACATTATGAACATACTAGTCACCAAAATATGTATATTGAACACGTAAAAAGATAGCTAACGTTTGAAATACACATCAGCGCTGGTAATGTTAGGCACTGGAAGATTTTTCCCATGTTTGAACGCAGTAGATTCTATTTTCCTTGTTTTTCTTGCTTGTTGTTTTGCCAGTCTTTTATTTTTAAAGAAATAATCCGCTTTCATCAGATGAAGTTTTCTTTCAATTTCTATTTGGTCAACTTTAGACTGTAGTTCACACTGTTTTTCTTCGTTAGCTGTCTGAGCTTTTTCTCTTGAGACATTACTTATCTGAGCTTTCCATTCGTCACACTGACTACATGTCTCTGTGTGAGGGTAGCCAAATGAAATGTTAAATTCTGTAATAAAAATTGACCTAAATTTTTCATATTAAATTTGTACTTCAGTGCTTTTTTCAAGAAATAATTCATGAAACTATTTTACATTTAAATCTTCTAGTAAATAAAAATGTTACTATCCTTGAGAGTGTTGTGAGATTTTCGGCCTTTGAGACAGCCGAAAAAACCACGGACTTTATCAATATTCGCAGGTGGAAGTTTATTACCTCTGTTCTGAGGTTTTCCTATACTTTCCACAGGAGTTTTTCCAGTTTCACCAAGGGACCTTTTTATTGTTTGAGCTCTAGTATGTGTTAAAACAGAAAAAGGATATAAAGGCCTTAAAACAAACTGGAATATCTTTGGCTTTATTTCCTCTAATCACTCGAACTTTGTTAGAGTAAGAAAAGTAATTAAACTGTGTTTCCTCATATTTCGTGGCCATCTTCTTTAAACCGAATGAAGGGAAGTTAAACCAGCTAGCTAACAGTTTTGGCTATATAGATTTATCTCGGCCTATGTCATTGTATATCTGGATCACAGATTTTATTTCTTCAATACTCGCTTTCTTTAAACACTCGAATCTTTTACAGTTACAATCTTCACCATTCTCGTACGTGCTATCTCCGAGTTTCTTCGTAGAATCCTGGTTTCTTCCTACTACTTTTCGTTTCTTTGTTGAGCTTTATGAGCCAGTCCGAGCGTTTTCGTCACTGTACGAATCAGATCCCGAAACAAATTTGTCTGATTCACTCATATCAAATAATTAATTAAAATATCACGTATAATTAATTAATGAATTAAAGCACCTAAATAACATGTAAATTATTCAAACACGAAATAATTACAATATTATAATTATTATATATAATTATAATAGTTTAACAGTTACAATATTAAAAATACAATATAATAACAATTTACAAGCATAAAAATACAACACAACCCCAGTAAAGCTACAGTTCACAATGTTACAGCTGTTTCACAACTCCACTTTATTGGAATATGGAGGAGTAAAACTGGCCGTAGACTCTGATGGTTTCTCCCTGATTCGAAAGTGACTGTGATTGTTCTTCCCCTTTACCCACTTTCTTTTTCGCTGAATAGCTTCGACTGTGATGGTTTATCCCCTGCTTGGATTTATTATGTTTAAATAACTGCTTGAGTAGGATACAGTTGTACCAATATCTAAATTTTGAATTTTAGGGACTCTGGTGGTTTTTCCCCTGTGCCCTTCAATTGTGATAAACCACTAAAACCAATATCACTTCCTAAAGCGTCTCAACGCATTGCAGATGTTCAGAAATACCACAATATTTAATAAATAATTTTTTAACATTAAAATCTGGTTTTTATCAACGTTTATAAATACATGCATTATCCTTATTTTAAGTTTTATATAAATAATGTTAATTAAAATATATATTTAAGGGGAAATACCCGAATTTCCTCCCCTCATCTAATTTCGTCCCCCATCATTCTTGGTCTGTTAAGTACTGTAACCTACCGGTAGCTGGTGGAAGTTGTACCGAGAGCTAAAATAGCCATGTTGTGTGAGAATAGTGGAGTTGTAAGACGCGCGAGTGTGTCGTTTTATTAGTTTTTTTGAAATCACAGTATCAGAGTTTTGGATAACATTCATTTGATCAACAGCCAACTAAGCTAAGGTATGTTCTCTGCTTTCTCATTCACCCTGATCACAGAGTGTGGGGAGCATTGCTCATCTTTGTTTAACCAATAGTGAATTATCATTATTTCTTTTAACAGTAAGGCCACCATATTGAAGTGTGTTTAGATGCGCATTATTGTCCCCTAACTAGTTCCTAATTTTGCCAAGGGGACAATATTAAGATCCCATTTTTAATATTCCTTTTCCTTTATATTGCAGATGTCTTCACCAAATATTAAGAAACGTAAAACCTGGGATGCAGGCAACATGTGTGCCGCTGTTGCAGCAGTTAGAAAAAAAAGAAATGGGTTTAGAGAAAGCGTCAAAATCTTATCATGTGCCTATATCTACACTCAAAGATTATGTGAAAAGTAAAGAAGAAAGTATTGATGAAATTGTCAAAGGTAGTTTAGGCAGGAAGCCTGTTCTTTCTAAATAGCTTGAAGATGTGTTGGTGAAATATTGTTTAATTATGGAGAAACATTTATTTGGCTTAACGACAAGGAAGATAAGGTGCATGGCATTCCAACTAGCTATGAAAAACAAACTGTCACACCCATTTTCTAACGAAAAAGAGGCAGCAGGAAAGAAATGGCTTTCACAATTCTTTAAAAGACATCCTCAGTTAATTCTTCGAAAGCCTCAACCAACCAGATTTTCCAGAGTGAAGGGCTTCACGCCCGAAAAATTATCAAAGTTTTTTGATGTATTTGAACCCAAAATGCAAAAATTAATTTCTCACCAAATAGGTTATTCAATGTTGATGAAACTGGCCTCACTGTCGTTCAACACAAACCAAGCAAAATTGTGGCATCGAAGGGTAAGAGACAAGTGTCATCATTATCATCCACTGAGAGGGGTGCTCTTGTGACAGTGGTCACGTGTATGAGTGCCTCTGGAGTGTTTGTTCCCCCGTTAGTGGTGTTTCCTCGCAAGAATATGAAGAAAGAGCTACTAGATGGAACTCCCCCGGGAACAATTGGTGCCACTCACATGACTGGATGTATACAAGTGGACAGTTTTACCAGGTGGTTCACACATTTCATTGCTACTGTGAAACCCTCACTTGCAGAAACGGTGGTTCTTGTATTAGATGGACATTACACACATTTTAGAAATACAGACGTTATAGATATGGCTCGAGCTAACGGAGTGGCAATTGTGTGCCTACCACCTCACTGTACACACCGTATGCGACCATTAGATGTGGCTTTCATGAATCCGTTCAAAACATATTACTCCCAAGAAATTGAGAATTGGCTTAAAAACAACCTTGGCCGAGTAGTAACAAGCTATCAAATTGCTAATCTAATGGGGAAAGCTTATGTAAAATCCGCTACCGTAGAAGTAGCAGTAAATGGATTCTGGAAAACTGGCTTGTTTCCCATGAATAGAAAAGTTTTCCAAGATCATGACAACATTTCAGAAGATCTACAGGGAAAAAAGAACAACAACAGTGACCTTCCTTTCACTTTTTTCAGCAGAAATACATCCAATTCCAACAATACAAAATAACAAAACTGCTGACCATATTTCTCGCCAGGGTGCTGCGGTTCTTGTGACAGGATCACCACACAAAAACAAAGTAATGGACGATCGTGCTCGAAAAGAAGACAATGAAAAAAAGAAGCGAGAGATAGGCGAGAAAAGACAATTTTCATTACAAAATAAATCTGGGACTACGCTACCAAATTCGTCAACTTCTCAGAGAGCTAAGCGAGGAAAGAGAGGTAAGCTAGGACCACAGAAACGTTGCGATAAACGGAGCACGGTTCCCTCGTCGTCGTCAGAAGACGAAGATGACCACCTGAGTTTAGTATAAACGGATGATGAAGACAGTGGAAATGATTAAGATGCTCAGTTTTTTGTGTGTGATAAATGGTTCTCCGATGACAAACATGGTGAGAAATGGGTTCAGTGTACAGAGTGTCATCGGTGGGGTCACACTGAATGTTGCGGCTATAGCGGCAATAGAAAAACATTTATTTGTGAGATTTGTTTTGATGGATAGCTTTATGAATCTATTATAATATTTACATAGCTAAATAAACAGAGTATTACTTGATTATGCTAGTTTAATTGTGATGCTTTATGAATTTTTGTAGGGGCTGGAAGAGGGGGGCAATATTAGGAGCACCATAAACCTAATATCGTTCTTCGTACCTATTTCTAAAAATATTAAAAACATACAACTATTTTTTTTTTCAATTCAAGTTCAAGAAATTATAAATACATTGTTATTAGAATATAATTGATTAGTAAAAAAAAAATTGTTTCCATACTTTCTCTGAAATTCAGGTAAACAAAAAAGGGGAGGATATTTGGGTACTTTCCCTTACTTTCATAATTTTTAAAAACATTCTACACAATATTTTTAACTCAGGTTTTAAGTAAAATGGTGAGAGAAATTGTTATGTCCTTCCAAATAAGGCCACTGTTTTAATTATTCCAACTTAAAGCATGCTAAGATGATTGGGGTTATTTAACATGACCGTACATACCGAGAGTAAGACAGGGAGGAAAAAAGAAGTTTGAAGCTTCAGAACTGAGATTACCATAAGAAATACTCCAGTGTTTGGTTATAACCCTTCAAATAGGTTTTGATATATAGTACAGGATGAGACTACACAAACCTTTAACAAATTAGTTCAAGCAAGGAATTTGGTAGAAATGTTGCATTTGCAACTGATTTTTGTAATTTTAGTTTTTCCAAGGTCGAGACCTATTTTTCTTTTATTATTAAGATTAATACACGAGGCTAACTACCTACCCTCGCAGATTACTAAACATACATGCTACCTACAACTGTTCAAATGTCATATGTTGGTCCACTCTCCCATATTTTATGTGAAATATAAGGCCGTAAATAGTCTAAACTCATAACACAAACAAAGAGTATATAGCTTCTCGTTATAATGTAAAGATTAAAAATATAATTGGGTGATTGTTTTAATAATCAAGTAACTTATACCGACAAACCAACCATTTGGTCGTTCAAATATTTCCAAACGATTCAACAAACACATTTTTAAACCGAGAGTTTAAGTGGCACAAAACCCTCTTAGGTGGTCACGTGGTCAATAGAATCAACCTCGCCTTGTGTGGTTTTCTTTCGGTGGGAACATTGGGGTTCGAATCTTTGTAGGATTTAGTGAGATGAATTTTGATGAGGGGAAGATTAGGGTTCGAATCCTTGTTGGGTCTACTGAAGGTGATTTTTTTCTAAATGTTTTCCGACTCTCCTGCCATGAAACTGCTGATACATTACCTTTAAAACACCTATTTCCTTGCCCCTACTCCGTTAGAGTAGTCCTCATAATGGGCGTATAATCTGAGCAGGTAATTAAGACGCAGTGATGTAAAAAAAAAGGTCAATAAATTAAAATACCTGCAAATTAGGGCAAATGTATAAATAAATCCTGATATTGGAGTTAGGGTACGTAAGACTATAATCAATTTATCTATTTGTCGGTGACCTGGTGGTCTAGGGGTAAGGTGTCAGACTTCTGTGCTGGCGGCCGGGGTTCAATCCTCGGTCCCGGCACA
>CABFOW010002521.1:84946-99447 GCA_902141385.1 Timema californicum | reverse complement strand
CTTAATGTCTGGCTGTTTAAAAATCCTTACACAATAATCCCAAGCCTCTACCTAAGAAATTAAGGAGAAATCTGTGTATTTCCAAGAATTTCAAGGTCATTTGCTTACATTCTAATAGAATATCCCATGGGAACAAAATAAATAATCTGCTCAATTTTGTAATGTCGACCGACATTTTTGAAAACTTGCAAGAAATCGTTGATTAATTAGTGAGGTTGCAGATAATACATCATCAGCTAAAGGCAGACAAATTAGAGCCAATGAATAAAACTAATTAAATAAAGTTGTGACAAATTTTTTTACAAAAAAAACAACCTTTCCTCCGATTGTGAGACAACGCGCACGCACAAACAAACACTCTTTTGTAAGAGTTAGAACTTTGTATTGTGTTTTACAACTTATTGCGATTTGAAAAAAGAAAAATTAACACAGTATAGGCGGGACTATGCCCCTGTTTTACAACATTTTTATACACATTTTAACATTGTTAATGCGGCCGGGGTTCAATCCTCGGTACCGGCATGGATTTATATGATTGCCCAAACCCTTCCTTCACCTCTGACAAGACATCTTGTTGAATGTGTGGAATGCCAGGCCTCCACCGTGGTTCGGATTCCACGTTAAACTGTAGGTCCTCCATTTCATCTCACAATCCCCATACCATTACACATTAGTGTGAGTGCGTGTAACCAGAACGGGTAGTAAGACTCGGTGCTAGTATTAATAATAATAATAATAATAATAATAATAATAATAATAATAATAATAATATTGTTAATGAAGTTTTTTACTGTACCGTAAATCTCCAAAAATTAAAAATGTCCCTTATATATATATATAAAAATAGTGGACATTATATATATAATTAAAAAGAATTAAAATAATATACATAATTTAAATATATAAGATATAAAAAGAATGAAAATATTGTGTATGGCACAAGATTAAAATGGATTTTAGAACCATGTTCAATTATTGTTAATTGAGATAAAACTAGTAGTGAATAAAGTATGTTCTAAAATGATCAGCATCGGCTTAAAAGAGCTATAAAAAAAAGGTTAATATGGTTTTTTTTATACTGGGAAACCATTTTCACTATTTAAAATTACGACTAGTACTATATTTATTGACATTATTGGATTCATTAATGAGACTTAAAACCCGCTTCAGTGGTGTAGTTGGCTAACACGCTAGTTTCATGTTGAGTTGGCATTTTTCATTTCGAGTTGGTTTTGAATAAAAACGCGCAATATTTGAACAATAAATATTTCAAGTTGAATATCTATAATAAATCCATGCATAAACCATAAATAAGTACAAACTACACTTTTCTAGGATTACCTATATTAGTTTGTAAAAAACAAATCATCATATAATCATTTTCTAACTAGACAAAAGGAAAAACTCCAAGGCCCTATTTGCTATAAAATTATATTTTAAAATTGAATAAAATTAATCAACTAGGACTTTTCAATAAAAAGTACATAAAATTTTTCAAGTTTTGTAAAAATCTTGGATTAGAATTTGAGCAGCTAGGCCTACTAGAATTCAACTCGAACTCAAATTTTGAAGTACTCTTGAGACATTCCAAATTTAAATTGTTTTTTTTATTGTTAGTTATTAATTAACTAGAGTCAGCCTTGGTGGTCTTAGGGTAAAGTGCTCGCCTCAGGAACCAATGGTCATGGCATCAAACCCAGCCAGGGTCGACAGATTTTTCTTGAGCAATAAAAATCGGTAGTGCAACTTCCTTCTGAGGGGAAGTAAGGCTGTCGGTCCCGTGTCGATTGGGGGATACGTAAATGAACCCTGGAAGGTGTGTGAAAATATCTTTCCCAGCAAAATTTGTAGACCCTTTCACTCTCGCTCAGAGAAATTCTCATCTGCTGATATAATCAGTCGGGTCAGAAAGTCCACACATTAAATATCCCAAATAAATTAAATTAAATTATTAACAATCTTGAGAAGATGTAATAATTTCTTCACTCTCATACCATCTTGACCCTATTCCCCCCCCCCCATGTCTTACTACCCATTATGAGCTATATGCTTATGAACTAATTATTCCATAAATGTTTTAGCGATGAGAAAGGTTGAATTTAGAGGTAGTGTAGCCACATTTGTGCAGGAGAGTGGAAAACCATTCAGGAAACGCAACCAGCAGTAAGCCCGACCGAGATTGGAACCCAGGTCTGCTAATCAACGTCAGTCCAGTTTCTTACGAGAGTGAAGTCTAAAACTATTCAACCACCAAAGAAAGTTTGCTCCTAATCCATTCTTAATTCTATTTTGTTTTCCTTTGATAAGAACAAACAATATATAGTTGCCAAAAATATTTAGTTATTTGGAACAATGTTGTCCCTCTTACATTTATTTGTCGAGTCATAGAAAGTTAAGTTTTGTTAGTTTGTTTATTGGCTCCTAATTATAAATGCATTTGAAAAAAAACATGTCTAGGTGTATTTTCATATTCTAAGTTGCCTCTACTGTGTATTAAAATGGTTCAACATTATCCTGTAATGTAGGCAAGTACATCACTAACTTATTAAATATTATCTTGTTTAACCAAAACAACAAGTTTAAAAAAATAATTGTAACAGGGCATAAAGTATTGCTAATGTAGGATACTTTTTCTTTGTTAAATCACTAGAATTATATTGTTATTATTAGATAGGCTACACATTCAAGTAGCTGGCAAATTAAATAATAGGTCTAGTAAGACTTATCAAGTTTGGTAATTAAGAATAAGTATCACACAGTTAAAACAAAATTCACTATAATCACAAGTAAAATGTAGAAACAGAAAAATAAATATTGACTATGGTAACTTTGTGGTGACTCGTGAATGTTTACAGTAGATGATGTCAATGGTAGGTTACATATTAAAATTATTATTATTGGTCCCACATCTTACTACCCGTTCATTTTATACGTAAGCTTAAGCTAATGTGTAATGGTAGGGTGATGCTGAGATGAAATGGAGGACCTACAGTTTAACGTGGGATCCGAACCACGGTGGAGGCTTGGCATCCCACACATTCACAAGATGTGATTAATACACGTCTTGTCAGAGGTGAAGGAAGGGTTTGGTAATCAGATAAATCTGTGTCGGGACCGAGGATTGAACCCCGGACATTAAGCTCAGTATTCTGACACCTTACCCCCTAGACTGTCATGTCACCCACCTATTAAAATTAAATTGTCGATTTGATCAGTATTATTGGAAATTTTAAATGTATTAATGCATGAAAGGTTAGGTTAGTTTGGTTGTGTAAGAATAATAATCATACATTATTAAAGATTTTAAAGTTAGGATTGTACCCTAATAATTATTTTAAATATGTATGGGTTTTTATATTTATGACCTCATTTCTCTTTTACATTTGGGTGTGACAGTTTAATTTGGTTCAGTTGTAATACATGAATTTGCTTTAGGTTAAGTCAATGATTTTCACTTGCTGCAACTTTATGTCTTAAAGTTACTTTAAGTTAATGCTTAGTACATTTACCAGTTTCATTAGTTGTTATATTGTTATTTTGGTGTTGTCAAGTATCGAGTTGTACAGTAAATTAATTATATAATATATGTACAGGTTCAGTCATACAATTTTATCACTTTTTTAATATTCTTAGTTTGTGGAAGTTGCCGAAGGCCAAATGGTATCCTGTAACTTCAGTCCCCCCCCCTCTTTTTAATTGATGCGCTGTCATTTTCCACTAAGTAAAATAAGAATATTTTGTTTGAGTAAAAAAGAGTGCCTAAAATGTGTGATATTGTGTGTAGTCCTCAAATTTGAGATTTGTAGGTTACTAAAACAATGTTATAAACAAAAATATTACTAATGGTAGCATGTCCCGTTATATGTGCCATTGTGAATTATAATTTTATGTCGATAGTGTCTAATAACAAATACAAATTTTCTGAGCGAACAGTATAAACCTACTAGACGCTTATTAACCTAAATTAATCTAGTATACCTTGTTATATGAGCCCAAGCCAGTAAGCCTATAATTATTTTAATAAATGTTTTGGTTACTGGTCTAGACTAGATGACATCGCTACATATTATATAAATAATATACCTCTGAAAATAAATGGATCTTCAAAATAGCTAATAGCTATAGTTTATTTACATACATTAATTTTATATATTGTTAGTATTACAAGATTTTAAAATTAAAAATCATATCTGCTTCAGGTACACAAAACAAATGATAGATGCTAAATTCAACAATTAATAAGCAATAACACAGATCTAATTTTTAAGACGTATGATAGAAGTTAAAATGCGTTACAAAATTCTTTTTTTCTTGCCAACCAAAACTTACTCAGTCTATTTTTCCCATCATTCCAAAATTTCCGCGCCACATTTAAAGTGTACATTAGTATAAGTTTTGTTGTTTACTCATGAATAGAATAATAGTATGGTAAATAATGTAGAGGCAAATAGTTACATGATCCCACGCACTTAATATAACCTTAAATAAAAGTGAATCAACCCCATTTTACAATATAAAATATTTATTTCTCACAAAAATTAAACATAGTATTGAAACATGTCCTTCAAGTGTATATAAAATAACTTGGATTAATGTTGATATCGGGGACCACGTTAAACAAAACTTATTAATTTTTAAAGAAATGGAAACTTGAAATAGTCTAATTTAAAGAAAATAGATATAAACTGTAAATTACTTATGTTTAGTGAATGCAATTTAAAATAAAATTAGCTTCATGTTTAAATGAAATTTTCAGGAATTTGTTTTATTAATATGGTTTTTTTTTGCAATACAAATACTTTAGTTTAAAGTTCAACCAAAATAAAAACGCGTTATTATATGGGACATAATATACCCTATATAAGAGCACTAGGTCTAATTGTAATAATTGTATACATTTAATTGATCTTACGAGCGAAAAAATGATGTGCTTGTTTGTAACAATATTAATGATTATTTTTATTCTACAATTTCATGGTATTTTCAATTTGTAGCACAATAAAGTAGGCATGGTCGTCTTAATTTACTAAAGTACAATATTATGCGAATATTTTTGAGAACATAGTTTACTGATCTAAATAATAGAGTGTTTGTATTTCCGTTGTTGACTATAATATATAGGTATTGAGATATTATAAAAAATAATGCGTTGAATAATTCCTACGTACACCCTCCCTTTTGTTAATTAAAACTGGGATTGCAATCTTATTTCATAGCCTGGTGCTTGGAGCCTTAAAACAAGATGATTTATTATTTATTAATATCGTTTTTATTTTTTTGATCAATTATAATTGCATGTGGTTGTATTGAACCAAGGTCGAGTTATTTATTGACATCAAGAGTTATCTACCAGTCCATCTAGTGTGTTTGTTATAGGTGAACTGCAAGGTACTGTTGACTGCGACTATACACAGTGGGTGGACCCGGTTAGAGGACGGGGAGGGGAGGGAAGGTCACTTTGCAATCAACTGTGCAAACAAAACGTTGAAATAACAAGATGTCTGTCTTGCTCCTGTTCCAAGGACCCCCTGAATTTGTCCTGCAGGAGCTTAGCCTCCACTTTTTGATGTCGCTCGACAAACTCCATTCGCTTCCACTTGGTGAATAGGGTTTACGCCATTCAGCCGCTCTTTTCTTATCTAGTTAGTTTCTCTTGGTCTTTTTTTTCTTTTTCTTTGTTTTAAAACTTTCTCTCTCCCGCTCTAATTTTATTTATTCTAGTTTATATTTCTATTTCATCGACAAGTGAACATTTTATCGCCTTTCCTTTTGCTATAACAACAGAAGTTAAGAGTCTGAAAGTGTCAATATTTTAATTTTTGGGGGTTGTTGCTATTTTGTAACTATAATAATGTACCTACCAGTATTTTTTTAAACATTCTGAATTTAGCTTGTGTTTATGAAGTACTTAAAAATATTGTATTGAATAAAAACATTTATATTAATTTAAACATTAATAATTACTATCATTAGACACTTCGAGAATTAGACAGGATATTGCATTTATAAACCTAGTTCAAAATTGTTAGTTTTCATAACATAGTATAAGTCATTAGTCTATAGACTAGTAATTATAGTCACATTGGTGCTATATCATAATATTCGTTTATTTCTTGCTTTTACTTTGTTAAAGCAGACAACAGGATATGTTTGGAAAGAAACATTCAATAAACCTCTATTGTCTGTGAGAAATTATAAAATAGATTAATTCACTCTTTTAATGTGTTTAAATTTAAGTTAGCTAGTTTTGGAGTTAGTTAAAGCAAAGCAAAAACAGCTATAAATAAAATGTTCTATGTAATCCAACCCTTTTGTCATGTTAAAAATAATACTGTTAGGCCTATAAATAATTATTTTATGTAAGTTATGTTAAATCACCCCCTAAAAGTAACTTGCAGCTACGTTAAAAAAAATTACTGTCAACATATCTATAGTTCATTGTAAAATTTATTTATAGGGGTGAACAGTGATGTTATTTTATGTATGAAACCCATACCAACAGTCTCTTTAAATACACACACAACTCTTTAACAAATGTCGAATAGCACAACCCATGAAGGGCGTATAATCGATAAAACAGCCCTCATGCCTCGTGTTATACAAAGGGTTGAAAGAGGAGGAGAAGGAGAGGTGATATCTGTGCTGTCATTGGTTGCTCATTAAGGGTGCTCTATCATCCTTGCGAATGTGACGTCACCAAGTATGGCGCGCTGAAGTGAACGGAGGAGATTGTAAACCGTCACAGATTACAGTAGCACGACGCAGACTTGTGGCCTGGTCACCTGATTGACAGATGCGCACCATTATCTAACGTGGTGGGAGGAAGGGTTAGTCCTAATCTAGCTTCTTAAACTTTATTCGCTTCAACAACTTTATTGAAAAGAAAACATAATGTTAAAAGCTATTGTAAGATTACAAAGTTAATTTAAAAGCTATATATCCTTTTCTTTAACTGAACAAAAAAATAGTTCAGGTGGGGTTATCAGTGCTTAGCACTGAAGAGTAGTTAGTAAATTCGACTATGCTGCAACAAAGATTATGATGTATATCCAGTTAACTTTTAACGCGATGAATGTGGTGAAATATAAATTTAGATATGTTACTGTATGTTGATCTTGTTCATGCAATATACCTACATTTAGATATTACATTGTATGCTATACATTATAGGCTGGTGAGAATGTTTATGTTTCAATGCATGTTAATCAAGGCAATGCAAAAGAAACTTAGATGTATGTTAATCATGACCATGCAATAGAAACTTAGATATTCTACTATATGCTAACTATGACTTTACAATAGAAATGTAGATGTTCTAATCTAGAGGTCAAGTATGTATATTAAATCAACACCTAGACCTCACTTCTACTTTAACTTTGTTCTTCAGTTTCTTCCAGGTCTATATTCTTCTTGTCTTCATTTGTTAGCAGTAGAAAAGAAAATCAAATTCCCTCAGGGCAGAAACAAAACACAGCCTACAAGTAATCACGAACAACCAGAAGAAAGAAGAGGAGAAACTTAACCTCATAAAAGAATATACTACAGCTTCCGACATGTTAGAAGTTTTTTTTTGCTAAGTAATATGATTATCTGTGGAACAGTTATTTATTAAATGATTGACGTACACATTAGTGGCTTACGTCATTATGTTACGTCAAACTGACCCCTAGGGATTCCTCCCTTGAGAAGATATTTGACCCCTTTTACATCGAGAAGTTGGAGATGTTGGTTTATTTCTGAGATGGTCAAGATGGATTTCCCTCTGTTCGAATGTTATAGGGGGGGAGGNGGGGGGGTTCTCATATTATGTCTGATAATTAGTCTCTCAAAGTTTCACTTTCTATTATCTTTCTTCTCAGGAACCCTCCATTACGTAAAAGAAAAGAGAGTCGTAATATCCATTAACCAAAGTAAAAATAAACTAATATATATTTGTGTTACTAATACTTTTCATGGCTGAATGGTTAGGGAGCTCAAGAACAGTATTTTTAAAACCATGTTCATGCCAGGACACAGAAATATTTTAGAAGTTGGTAATTCTAGATTAATGTTTATCATTCCGGGTGGATATGATCAACACAAACAAATGTAAATATTACAATAACCAAGTACAATATGGTTGTCATTAGTTTGAAGCCATTATAATTAATAATATCACGCAATATTTAGAGTATGTATTTCTCATTAATTTTAGGTGCAACGTGGAGTGTACCTATAAATGTTGTCGCCAATATTACATTTTTATGTTATTTGAAATACATACCTATATGTTAATTATAATATTAAACTCTAAAAAACTAAATTCTAAGGACAGAAATCAGCTCAGGGCCGAATCAAATTTTATAGTCACATGATTTTCAACTGAGCGTGCGTAACGAGAAAACTTGTTTTATCAAGCCTACGTGGTATCAATGTTGTTCACTTTCATTTTGCACAATAGAAAGAGGGCTGGGACTCGGGGCAGGAGCTTATTATTTAAATATCAATAATGTAAATTTTGTTATTAAATATCTAAAAATTCTACAAGATCCTTATGTACGGTAAATACATTTAAAAAAAATGAGTGATGGAAAAGGGCAGGGAATGTAGCTTCTCTTCAAATACTATAATTATAACTTAAGCTATTTTTTATTTCATTTAATTTTCACATTTCTTTTTCGATTATACACGTGAGCTTGACTGTGTATTATTGGGATGTTTACCAAACGTTTATCTTTACTGTAAGCTCTCGAGAAGAATTTCCTTTATAATATATCGTACCGGCAGTAACACACACACACACACACACACACACACAAACATGGCTACTAAATATTGTCAAGTGTTTAAGGGTGAATACATGCGCGCTGCGTTTTCCCCATGAACCATTCAAATGTAGATAGACCCGCCCCTCATCCAGACGGTCACGAATCACGTGGGTTAAGGTTGCAGGGAGCGACGTATGCAAATATAGAACGTACCACGCACGCGTCACGCAGGCAGTCTCGAGGGGTTCAAACAGCAGGAGGTGGCTCTAAAGAATAGGGAGGAGGGAGAGTATAAACTTTATTCACAAGGAATACATACAGGATAAAGTAGAATAAAAGCAGTGGTGGTGGACCCTTATATGTGTGTGTATGTGTGGAAGGGGGCTGAGAGGAGACAGATTGTAAAAAAATGACTTATTTGGAGCTTGATCCTGAAGGCCCAACTAGGGTATGAAAGCCCTATCCTCATCACAATTTCTGAACCTTAAATATCCCTATAAGCCAAAGGTTTTAAACTTTTTTTAATGCTTACAGACCTTTAATGAATTGCCCAGGATGTCTCCATTGCCCCTTCTATATAATGTCAAAATCATTATCATCATCACCAGTCCTATTAGCACCATTATGACTCTAACATATGTCAAAGGTTTATGTTTTGCTTTAACAAATGGATAGTTAAGGACAGTTTAGATCAAATAATATGGACTTTATCATATTTAACAATATATAATTAGCAAATGAATAATGGAATACACAATTCGTATTGATAACACTGATAGTTTATTTTAATAAACAGATTTTCTTTTAACTGTTCTGAGATTGAGACCCATAACCCCAAGTGTGCCCCCGGTTAAGAAACCTGCTATAAGCTTCTTCTGATTATATATATATATATAATAAGCACTCCTCTAAATGTTATCTGGAGTGCTGGTCCCCCTACAGAAAATGTCAACATTTAGATACAAAAAATAATAATTTTGAGAAGTCTTCTTTCAGCAAATTTTTGAAAATTAGTTGCCTTTAGATCAAGAGTTTCCAACTGCCGACGCCCTAGAACCCCAATATTGAATCAACGAGTCTAGTGACATCATAATTGGGTGGTGGATTTAAGAAAATATGACTCACGTGGATACACACATTATTATTAAAAATAGATCGCAATTAAGTTTATTATTAAATGCAAATCAATTGGATCTTTCATGTATTTTTTTTCCACTCAAGTCAAACATTTCCGTTTCTCAGATAAAAATATAAATTTAACTACAGTAGATTACTTTTCCAAAAAACTTCATGGGCTGCAAAAAACAAACAAAAAAAAACATTCTGGGCCCCGTGTGGGTCCCGCCATTTGGAAGGCCCTGCTCTAAAAGCTATTTTAAGTTGTTGATGCATTTAACATTTTTGAAAATTAGTTTCCTTTAGAAGCTATTTTAATTTGTTCTTGCCTGGAAAATATTTGAAAAATAAGATTCCTGTAGGAGCAAGTTAGAATGGTCTTCACCCGGACTTATATTAGAGAATTAAATGCTTTTTAGAAACTATTTGTAATGGTATTTTCTCGGAAATTATTCAAACATTAGATGCCTATAAAAGCTATTTGTAGTTTAACTCAATGCTATCTTTCAGTTCCATATCAATAGTAACAGAGAATAGTGAAATAAATCTTAAGTGATCAAAAAGGTTGAATAGTATGGTACGTGCCAACTAATAATCAACTTCCACAAAAATGAATATGTTTGTTTTATATAGACTTGAACACATAGCCTCTAACAAACATATGATAAAAATATTTAATTGAAAAATCTTACATAATCAAATAATAAACAACATAATATATTATAATGTTAAAAGATCATAAAATATATTAAGTGTGGAATATAGGAAACTTAATCAAGGCATATATTAAAAGTTGCATTGAAAACTTTCACACGCAAATTAAGCGCTAAACTGTTAAGATTTTAACTATTCCATTTCTTCCCATGTTAATAAAGTGATTTTCTCTGAATATGTGACGTCTTATCTTGACACCTCGAATATACCAAAAACTATGGTCGTCTACGCTTACGATGGGCTCCTTTTGCCGTGTTTACGTACTATAAGCCTAAATACTTATAAGCTTGCAACTAGATGTCTCTTTTAGTTAGTCAACCCTGTAGAGATACCTACCAGCCAATGTACCAACCATTTCTTCCAGGTTTTTTTTATATCAGTTCTAAAGTGCGAAAGAATATTTTATGTTAAACTGTTTATCACACTGTCTAAAATATTCGCGTGCTTACTGTTCTATTTTTTAATCATATTAATCAGCGGATTTGTGACATAACCTTAAAATAATATTTATTTAAACCATAACGATAATTTATGTTTAAATTACATTTGTAATTGAGTGAACACCAAACTTAAATTATAATACTATATGTTTATTTATATTGAACTAAAATAATGACACTCTTTCATTTTGGAAATTGTTTAGCACTGGTCTATGTGCCGTATCATTTGGCATATAAATATTCAGGACTGTGAGTAGTGTCCTACAAAGATTTATGCATCAAAACAATTTTATATCTCTAAATTTTGAAGTACTAGCTTAGGCCTATTTGGAATTTTAATTGTAATTAGTCGCTTATACCATGATCACTTTTTTTAAATAATTTTCTGTAAGACAATCAATTCATCAGCAATTTAAAGCAAAGCTACATACACCGTCACCTGAATAACTTAACTGACGGTGTCAAAAGATCTCTACAGTTTTATGGTACCACAGTAAAATAAATAAACGCTAGTAATTTAATGTTGATTAAGACAGCCCCCTAATAAGCCCCACCAGGGAACTCTCTGTTTTATGTATCAACATTAAATTAATATTTATTTTATTATTTTGTAGTGTAGTGAATTACATGAGTACAATGGTTCTTTTTTTAAAGTTTTTTTAAATCAAGCTTTAATAATTATTACAGGTCTTCATTATTTTTTTTCGTATTACTTTTAGGGGTAGAATATTTTGTTAAAAATAGAGGTTTGTCTACTAAATACAACTATAATAAAAATTATACAGGGGCCCTAAGTCCGGAACTGGAACTGTACTGGTGCTCACTGAGGTAGGGTGAGGGGGTCCCCCTGATAATTAAGTACCTACTCGTGTTTGACCGATTGAATCCAAGACTGGATAATTTCAGGTCAGAATATGGAGCTTTCTGGAAATGTTTCCAAGCTGGCGGGATCTACATGTTCACTCAGCTGTGCAAGATGTTGGTTCTGGCCACGTTCTTCCCGGCCAGCGACGGTTCTGACCAAGGGAAGATAGACTTTGTCGCTGTGAGTTTGCTCTTGGTCACGATGGGGCTGGTGTCTTTGGGTTGTGAGTCCCTTACACCAGTGGCTGTATCTTTAGTTCTTCGATTCTGACATCACACAGAGGCTCAAGTGGTGCCGGGTCGTATATCATGAGGTTCCAGAAACTGATAAAATATATGTACGGTACATGTGTTAAGCAAACGTGGGGAAAAAACCTGTACAAGATACATATTTATGTGTTTTTTTTACTTTTTGTGTTTTGAAATGGTCCTTGCCAGGAATTATTGATTCCGTTAGACATATGATGTAAGTTGGGGGCCTTTGAATTCAGGGGTCGCTGCTATGGTTCCGAGATATTGTGAATTTGAGGGAATATTCTTCCTCCTTTTCCCCTATAGGTTTACCATATTGCTTAGGAGGATACATCTTTTAGACAAGTTTTAAGTTGGCCTAATGTAATCACTGGTAACCGGTACAGGATTTACCTCAAGACTTGAACAAACCGGGTCAAAAGGGGTAATACCCGAGCACCGACATTTATGTGTAAACTGTCTGCACATGCTAACGACATGCTTGAGTATCGTTAACATAGTTGGTAACCAGCTATTATGTCCTCTCGCCTATCAGCTTAATCCATAGTAGTTCATGTCTCACTAAGCCCCACTGTCTTATTTCTAAGTTCATGGCCCTCTACCTTATTCTATAAGTAATGTCTCCCTCTTAGTTCCTCTGCCCTATTCCATAATTCATGTCTCTGTAAAAAACTGACTTATTCTATAATTCATGTCCCTGTAAAATTATTATTATTATTATTAGCACCGCGCCTTACTACCCATTCGGGTTATACACACTTATGCTAATGTGTAATGATAGGGTGATTGTGAGATGAAATGGAGGACCTACAGTTTAACGTGGGATCCGAACCACGGTGGAGAGCTGGCATTCCCCACATTCACAAGATGTCTTGTCAGAGGTGAAGGAAGGGTTTGGTATCCCTTTAAAAAAAACTGCCTTATTCTATAATTCATGTCCCCTTAAAGACCTCCTGCCTTATCCCACAATTCATGTCCCCTTAAAGCCTCCCTGCCGTATTCCTGAGTTCTTGCCTTCATAAGGTCTCCTATCCTGTTCCAGGAGTTCCTGAAGGCGACAGTAGACCTCGCAGACCTGGCAGGAATGTACTTGGTCCTGATGGGGATACCAGGGAAGGCCCACGCCAAGGTCCTGACTGCAGGTATCGGCTGGGCGGGGGCAGAGAACTTGCTCTCCAGGTTCCTGCTGTTGTGGGTCGGCGCCCGTGGGGCTGAGTTTGACTGGATCTACATTCAGAAGAGCCTCGAATCCAACATCAGTCTAGTAAGTGCTGACCTCTTCCGATACTAGAAAGAGTACTAACGCTGCTCTCTCGACTGGATTAGTAGTATTCTAAAGTCACATTTTATTCTAGTCTCTATAGTCAAACTGCCACTTAATCTGAAATATTTGGTTTAGATAATATTCCATTTTAAAACTTATTTCGCTAATTATAAATAATGTTAAATTATGTTGAGATGAATATTTGACCAGAGTAAAATATGGAACCTCTTTATAAAATATAGGATCACTGTATCAGGGGTGAAATGTTTTATATTCATCTTTTCCCTATAAACCTGTTATTCATTGATGCTTCTGTCAAGTGTTCGCCCCCCGCAACATCAGGGGGTCGTCAATTTACTAACCTGCTTCGATTGTCGAACGGTCTATGGGGTCACAATCGCAACGGGCCTGACTGCCAATGACTGGTAAATTGAGGATTGAACTTGGTCGGGTGTACCGAGTTCTTTTCCTCTTATTTGGTTTTACACTTTCCCCCTACACAAACGTAGGTACATTTCCTCAAAACTCAACTCAATCCTAATGCAGTATTGTAATATCGCACATATGTATATATTATTAGTAAGATGTAGTGCTAAGATGTCATATTACAGCATTTGTAGCTGTAAAGTCTGTTCGGCGTAGGAATTGTTTTATGAAAGGCCTTTTTCCTTAACAGAAATCTATTATATAGTAGGATATTGGTAGGATAAAAAGACTTTTCAGCGAGTAATTCCTACCGTGAATGGAGTATACTAATCTGGTCGACTCTTCTGGCTATTATTACATCACTGGAAAACAATGTTGGTTAAGAAATCATGAATAAGTTACCACAATAAATGCTACTTAAATATTACCTTGCAATAAAATGTATTATTATTATTAGCACCGCGTCTTACTACCCGTTCGGGTTATACACACTTATGCTAATGTGTAATGGTAGGGTGATTGTGAGATGAAATGGAGGACCTACAGTTTAACGTGGAATCCGAACCACGGTGGAGACCTGGCATGCCTCACATTCACAAGATGTCTTGTCAGAGGTGAAGGAAGGGTTTGGTAATCAGATAAATCTGTGCCGGGACCGAGGATTGAACCCCGGCCGCC
>CABFOW010002521.1:25433-59131 GCA_902141385.1 Timema californicum | reverse complement strand
GGGGGGGAGGGCATTTACTTTGTGAAAAAACCCTTGACTGAGCTGAATTTTAGTATTTTCAGGTAGTTTATTAGCACATTCTTTATAGCTGTAATATCCAACCGGTATTTTAAAATCTAAAAGAAATTGCAATTAGTATTCAAATACAGTATTAATCACAAAATAAGTAGTTTGTTGTATTCACGTGAAAAAAGTAAAAATATATAAAATGGAAATCAAATATAACAAACCTAATATTGTAATTTGTTGATATATATTTTTTCTTAGCATCTAATTAGCCTAATATATATCAATAATTACTATTTTTTCTAATTTGATTAACATATGATTATACAAAATATAGATCAAAATGCAAAGTACTTAACATTTTTGCACATAAGCAAACGTCAAATCACAATCACAGGGATATTACTATTTGTTTTGAAAAAGTGTTATTGTTATAAGAGTGGTTACAATAATTGGCAGAGTGTGGCAGTATAAGTATTCTGATATTTTAGGATGTTGAGTTGGTTAAGCTGACTGTCATCCGCACGTGGTGTTAGTATCGCGGAAACACCGACGAAGTTCAAATTTAAAAGTACTTTTGTCATGAACTTGGAATTTAAAAAAATTGAAGTTATTGGTTTAAAAAACGTATTTTACTTGTCCTCACAAAATACTTATTTTTTTATAAACTTATTCTAAGGAATTGAAACGTTTTATGCAAAATATAGTCTAGACAAAAGAGAGTATAATAACAGTTACTACAAATCATTAAAATGACACTGTCAATCTTGAAGATACCATAATAAAAACGCTCTATAAATACGGTATTATTGAAACTAAGGGGACTGTAACAATCTAATTACTCCCAATCAAAGTCTAAAGCGGCTCCTGGACGGTCAATAATATTGTGTAATTAAACTAATAACTAAAATAAATACTTGTGCAATAATTCAATTTATTCAAAATTGTAAGTAGTAAACTATGGATACGGATTGTGTAGGTATTTTCTTGTATTTTTATAAAAGCAAAAGAAAAAAAACTCGAAGAAAGGGCATTGAAATACTTGTAGACGTCAATAGGCTTAATGCCCTGTCCCCAATTTTAATAGCTTTAGGACAATTTTTTTTAAAAATCTTTCACACAGTACACATTTGAATAGAGGCTTCGACCTTGAACTCTTGTTTGGAACTGAAGTGAAATTACGCCAGAGTATCTACAGACTGACCAATATTTCACCATTGCCCTGTAGATTTCAAACAAATATATTAAGTGATGCACTATATTTATATTGCACACTGGTTCACTATAAGTCCTCCAGACAATCAATAATCTTGTGCAATATAATTGATGGCCTAGGGACCGCTTAAGATTACTTGACTCTAATTATGGTTATTTTTAGCACTGTTTGGGCTATAAGCTTATGTAACCTACTAATTACACCAATGACTTTACGGTAGAAGGTTATATTTAGATAAAGTGTACCCACATATACATGGAGGTAGAGTGTAAAACCATTTTGGAAAAAACCCACCCGACTGAGATTCTAACCGCTATCTCCTCGCCAATGGCAGTCTTGTCTACTGTGACAGTGATGCCATAGGTCATGTGACCACTGGAGCAGATTATAGTTTTATTTAACTATTATTATAGAAGGTTACCAACTATACATTTTTAGTTCAAATAGAGAGCAATTTTTGTGATCTTTATAATAAATAATAATAATATTTAGCACCGCGTCTTACTACCCGTTCGGGTTATACGCTTTAAATACTAATTACTCTATTGGATTAGGAATTGGGAAGGTTTAACTAGAGGAAGTGAACCCGCATTTGCGTGGAGGGAGAGTGGAAAACCATTTAGGAAAAACCACCCCAGTTCACCCGACCGAGATTCAAACCTCGATCTCCCTGTCCTCAGCAGTCGAGCTCAACACAACAAGTGTGTTAGCCAACTACGCCGCCGAGGCGGGTTGATCTTTATATAATTGCTTGGATTAATGAAGGTACCGAAATTCCCTAGAAAATATTTTAGTTGGTTTTTTAATTAAATTTTGGTGTTACTTTTGTGATACCGGCAGCTATTTTTATATGTCCTGTATTGCTAGTATATAAGGCTACATGATTTTTTTACCATGCAATAGTTTGGTACTATTGCCTATATAACCTATACAGGTAACAATATTTTATTTTATGGAATTTAGCAACAATTTATTGAGTCGTTCAACTCCTATTGAATTTCTTTGTAGAAAAGTCTAGCCAGCAATAAGGGAGTTAAAATTTCACGTGATTTCCCCCTCCACCCAATTCTTTTGTTCTAAAGTGCATTTTCACTCATATAAATGCATCATATCCTGTAAATGATATAAAAATGTTATCTTAGTATTATCACAATATATGTCTATTGCATATTATTATTATTACACACTTAAGAAGGCAGAAACTCTAATAGATACATATTTTTTCAAAAGTTTGTATGGTTAAGTTACACAATTAAATCAAAACTCACTAAGGAATGTAAATATTTACGAACAAGCGTTTCTGATCTGCAGTCCTATTAGGTTCCTGTGCATTTCAATACCCGTAATGTCATCAAAATATTTATTTGGGTGGGGTTTATGAAAAGTTTATTTTATCAATAGTAATGGAGATTAGCACATGTAAGGTTAGAAAGTTTTCGATCTTGCTCCCTCCATCCTAATACTCATTCCCCTCCGACATCCCGTTTTCTCTCCAACAGTTCTATTTTTTTTAATGAAAGCTAGTTCTGTCTTCTAGTAAAAGTCTCCACGAATCATCCACCAAATATGGATTCGCCAAGTGAAGAATTCGACATTTTGCACACCAAACTGTTCGGGAGCTTCAAGGATCGCAAGCACCAGGCAGACATCTTTGTTATGGCCAGCCTGGATGACCATAGCTATATCACGGAAATGTTACGATGGTAGGCCTGGTTTAGGTATATGTGAAACCGTAAGGCCCTATTTAGCCTATATATTTTAAATTAGATTTGGTTAATGGCACATAACATTAATCAAATGTTTTTGTATTAGTATATATTTCTATTCTACCAAAACTTCGTGGTCTTGGGGCTAAGTGCTTGCCTCAGGACCCGATATCCGTGGGTTCAAATCCAGCCGGGGTGGACCGATTTTTTTTTTATTGAGCGATAAAAGTCTTTAGCACAATTTCTTTCTGTGGCGAAGTAAAGACTTCAGTTCCGTGTCGATTGTGGCGTGTAAAAGAACCATGAAAGTTATGTGAAAATACTTTTCCTGTCAAAACTGGAAGGCACTTTCACTCTTGCTCATAGAAATTCTCGTGTGCTAATATAATCAATCGCTTCATAAAATCCACGTTGAATACTTAAAACACTCAACTTTGACAGATACTTGATTTAAGTAGCCTACCACAATTCTCCCTTTTTTTTTTCATCCAGTGCATTATCACCTGCTTCGATGGTGACATTGAGTAATAAGGAAGATTGGACCCCCCTCATGTACGCCTGTTTCCGCGGCCATCAGTCCTCGGCCAGAACGTTGCTAGAATATGCCCCATGGTTGGACACGAGCAAAGCCTTTGTGATGGCCGTGAGAGGGGGCCACGTACACTTACTGCCCTTGCTTCTTCAGGTACAAATAAATATTTGAAGCACTCTTTATTTTATATAAACATTTTTTTGCAGATAATATTGATATGTTATGAGCATGTAATGAGGATGGACATAGAAAAGATGCCACAGAGAATGATACAAATAAAGTACGGTATGTAGGAAAAAAGACCGCGAGGGAAGCCAAGAAAGAGATCATCGATCGTTTCCAGCCTTTAGTAGGCTTTGTCTCGAACGCACCGTAAACCTCTCTATTTATTCCTCTCCTCCCACCACTTATCTTCCTCCATGCAGGCCCGTTCCTCTCCGCACTCCCTTTATCCACCTGTCCCTGGGTCTTCCTCTGGGCCTCCTGCCCGCCACCTTCATATCGAGTACCCTCCCCTCCTCCGCCCTCTTCACATGTCCACACCACGCCAATCCCGGNCCCCCCCCCTCTCTCCCCCTGTCCATCCTTGTCACTCACTCGCAGCCCACTCCTCAGAAATGTCATCTCGCATGCCTGGATCCCACTTCCATCCCTTTCCTTCATTACGCCGGTTTCTTATGCATACTGCGATGTTAGTACACAAGACGTGGTTAAATGTGGTAGACGAATGTGTGAAATAGAGAAACATTAATAGTTTTAAGAATAAAAGAGCACGTATGACTCGGCGTATGGATCTTGTTGAAGTGAAGGGAGTATGTGAGGGTAGAGAACTGGGGAGAACGTTAGTGAAAATGTAACAAGTATGGAGTTGTTATTTTTTTTTAGCTATATTCACAGCATGTATGTACATGCAACATTTATAAAATATGACAGAAGCAGATCACATGAGCCGACATATGAATATGTGAAAGTAGATGTAACTTCTTTTACCTGTCAACTGTCAATGGAATAGGGATGAGTAAGGTAGAATTTCAGGAAATGTGCCTGCATTTGGTAATAGGGAGAATGGGAAACCCTTTAGGAAAAAAACCCAACAAAATCACTGACATTCCAATATAGCATGACTGTGACACGTTGTGATGTATTCTTTACAAAATAAGAGATGAATTTTCTTTTCTTTTTTTCACAATTTTATCCAAGTTAAGTGTGTGTCTGTATTCCAGAGATGGACGCTACGTATAAGAGACCATCAAGACTGGACCCCATTGGCCCATGCTGCCCACATGGGGCAGTTAGAATGTGCTAAATACATCATCCAACACGGAGGAGACGTGAATGCTTGGTTGGTATTGGCCGCATTCACCTAACAAACTTGACTCGTGTATGAAGGCTTGTATAGCTGGGTTACTAGCTCCTGGGAACTCTTGTATCTAGGAGTGTCGTCCAATATGGAGCGCATCTCCTGTTGAATAATATTTTTAATTTTTAATTTTTTTACCAACCATGTCTTACTCTCCGTTCGAATTATACACATAATCACTTATTACAATAATGGTCTATGGACGAGAAAGGTTGAATTTAGAGGAAGTGTAATCGCATTTGCATGTAGGAAGAGTGGGGAAAACTACCTTCACTACACCCGACCAGGATTCAAAGCCCAGCCTTCTCGACATCAGCAGGCCAGGGAAAGTGACGAAAGCCAACCCATCAAAGCCAGTTTCAAATTATCTACATATTATGTTACCATGAATCTGTGGAAACACAGCAATTTGGTTCAATTTTCATTCAAATAATAATAAAAAGAGTCAAATTATATATTATTCTAGTCTGAAAGTACTTTACAAATATTTGATAATTGTATGAAATAGAATACTTTTTTTTAAGAAGATTGATTTGTTTTTCTGTGCCTCTAATAACACGCAAACAATTTTGGGTGTGAGGTGTGTTTACTTTGGTCTGAATTCAATCAGATCAGTTTGTAAGAAGTGTCAGACGTCAGACACACAGTTGTTTCCATCGACAATTAAGAGCAGGCTGTGACTTTATTATAGCCGCAGGCCTCTTTCCTTGTGCTTGACACTACTGTTGTCACGGTAGGAAGTGTCTTGATGACGACCAACGCTGTTGTCACTTCCAGGTCCGCTGTCACTGGGGAAAGTGTCTTGATGACAGCTGTGAAATGTGGTCGTGTGGAGGTGGTCAAGCTGTTACTAGACCACGGAGCGGACCCTACCTTCATCTCCAAAGATGGCAGGACTGTTCTTTCCATCGCAGAAACAGTTGGCAACATTGAGCTCGTGAATTGTCTGTGGGATGCGGTCTTCGAGAAGTGTATGGTTCATTCAATTATTCGTCGAGTTCTCCGTGGTTTGAGAAGGATAGGGAAACCGGCCCATGGGTTTATACATTTTCTGGGAACAATTTTATAGTTATATATTTTTAAAATATTTATTTTATATGGATAGGGATGACAGAGCTCCCGGGTTCGATCCCCGGCGCTTCCAAAATTTATCTGTAAAGCAGGGGGTCTGGAACAAGGTCAAACTCAGCCTCATGAGAACCAATGAGGAGCTACTCGAATAAATAAGTAGAAGCTCAGGTCTAGAAAACTGAGATTAAACGACCAGAGAGCACGTGTTGACCACATGACACCCTCTATCTGCAAATGTTGGCGCTATCTTATATCAACTAAGCAGTCGTCGTTGTTAGCTATCTTGCTTGCGGACTCACACCATGGAAGAATGAGGAAGGTAAACTTTTATAGGAAATGTACCTTATTTGTGTGGGGGAGAGTGGGGAAACTCTTAAGAAATAAACAATCCTAGCACACCTGACTGTTATTTGAGACTCTTAACTCATCACAAATTTGCGTTGTGTAGTAATATTTTGATTTTTTATATATATATATATATATGTCGGTAGTGAGTCTGTCTACTGACCTAAGGGTCCTGGTTTCAATTCCTGGCATGGCCGAAAATTTATCATTGATGAAAATATGGGTTTCTCCTTTCACATTGATAAATTGATGGCTGGGGACTGGATGTTGTGCTTGTCCTAATATTAAGTTAGATTACAAGGCATATGAAGCTAAGACAGGCCCTAACAAGCCGGTAGTGGAAAATAGTTGTCTTGGATTAAAAAGTGACCCGGATCACAGGCCGGAAACAGTGATGGATGTAAGTAATATAAGCTTTCCTACATTTTATTCTATCGCTATAATAACAATTTTAACGCCACGAGCCAATCTGTTTGTCTTTTCATATTTTCACTAAATCTGGCACTACCCGACGGATAAGTTGCGAGTGTATTATTTCACTTGAACGAAAACAGTTCCCCCTCTATTAGATATAACAGTTTGGCGATTTTTCTTTTGCAACTTCACAAAAAAATATCAAAATGCCTTGGCCCTCTTTGTTTACGAATACATTATAGGTGTCGCACTAAAATTGATAATGTGACTATTCTACAAAAAATTTCGGGATAATTGTTATAATAGGTGTGGAACTATCGAAGTTTCTCGACTTCCTGGACCTGAGGAAGTATTACCCGCTGTTTTTAAGTTACCGTTTAGACATGAAACAACTACTTATCCTGTCGGATCAAGATCTGAAACACATCGGACTGAGGTGAGTTGTACAGTATCAGGCGACAACTGCGGAACTTGCCAACATCGGAACATGGAATATTTATTATTATTAATAGCACCGCGTCTTACTACCCGTTCGGGTTATACGCACTTACACTAATGTGTAATGGTAGGGCGATTGTGAGATGAAATGGAGGACCTACAGTTTAACGTGGGATCCGAACCACGGTGGAGGCCTGGCATTCCCCCACATTCACAAGATGTCTTGTCAGAGGTGAAGGAAGGGATTGGTAATCAGATAAATCTGTGCCGGGACCGAGGATCGAACCCCGGGCCACCAGCACAGAAGTCTGACACCTTACCCCCTAGACCGCCAGGTCACCTACATGGAATATTTATCTTGTGCCACTAGAATGAGCGATGTGTGTATCATACAAATGCGTCCTAGCTTCTAGTTCACCAGACATCTTGCTTGTACTTTTTGCAGCATGCTCGGCCCACGAAAGAAGATTGCCATGGCCAACCAAAGATGGCGGCATTTCATCCATAAGAAGAGGTTTGCCACTAACGCATACATTGTTAACTGTCCATTTTTAAGATAGGGATATATTTGCAAGAGACTTGATTAGTGCACCGGCGTGGTTAGCCGCCACTAGAAACATCATGATTGGCCATTAGTGGAAACAGATCGATTGTAATTAGTCGAAACAGCACAGTTTGGCTCTTAGTTTAAACAGTGGGATGCTGAATTGCTAACCTGCCAGTCAAAACAGTACATAAATACTTATTTACTCAATCAATTTTTATAGGCCCGAAGGGCTTAAACCTTTCTAATATTATACACTAATTTTGGCATCCTTTGTCATAGTAATATGCAGAAAATTTTTGGTTAAAACCATCAGTAACATTTATGCCAGAGAATAAATTTTCGAGTTTGAATGTGAGCCAATTAAAAGTTTTGAGAATGTTTGGCAATTTGTTCCCACTTTTAATCATCGTGAATGTGTTTGTCCATTTCTTTATGTTATGTCATGAAAGCGTGTTATATTTGGGCGATTTTTAACTTTTAGTTTTGATCAGATGATAGAAATTGTTTTAAAGAACAGTAGTATGCCGTCTAACTCAACTGTGATTTATTATGTGGTCGCAAAACTTTATTTATTTTGTCCATTCCCTTTCCAGAAACTAAATAAAAATGGCTCCAAACAGCTATTTTACATTGGACATTGAAAAGAGGGTAGAAGGGCAAGTGCTAAGCACTTGCCGGAAAACTTTAGGCCTCGAAGTTCACAATTAAAAACACATAATTATAAATTTTTCAGGGTTTATCAGTCCTCTTTCTTACTCTCTTCTACTGAAAAAAGGGGACTGATGTACCCTGAAACCTCTTTTTGCTTTACAAGATAATTGTATTATATTTAATTATAAAAGCCATATTTTGTTCATCCCTTTTATATGTTTCTTACCTTCTTTTATATATAATTATATGTTTTTAATTGTGAACTTTGAGGCTTCGCAGAAACTATAATTTTTGGCCGTGATGTCTTCCTACACGTTATGTTGTTATGTAACTCGCCAATACTCGAGAATAATGGAAATATTTTCTTTTAGGCTAAGTGTATATTATTTTTCGGCAAGCTGAACCATATTTTGTCCAATTTGTTCTGATTAGTGATACATTCAACATCACCACCACCACCACGAATAATTCCCAGCCACTGGCCGGGTCTGTTTGGAAACTAAGCCTCCCCTAAGTACCCTTTCCCCCTCCACCTCTTCTCCTCCAGGGTGGTGCATTATTACCTTGCTGTATTTACTAAGTAAAATTGTTTAAAGTTGTGATATTAGATTAAATGGTTGTATCGTACAATTTATACCAAACATTTTATTTTTTAACACGAGACTTATGAAACATTAATATATGTAGTTTTTATTGAATGAATAAATACATTTTAGAATAAAGTTGTAGTTTCATTCATTTTGTGTTGTATACAAAACCTATAATTTTTTTTTGTAAGCTACTATAATCTAGCTGAATTATATACATTGCCCTCCAGAATAAAATTATAATTTTAAAAATTCATATTAATAACAAATATGCATGAGGTTATATTTAAGTTCGGCATGGAACAAGTAATATTAGACCATGAATTATATTTTTTAATGATAAAAAAAGCCCACAACAACAATAATTTTATGATTTATCTGTTAATTTGGTGTGGATATTTATTCCAACAACTGTATTTTTTAATGATTATTTTTTGTTTAACCTAAACTGTAGCAAGCGCCTTTTCATGTTCAAATAAGCTCTTCGGGCAAACAAATATTAAAATTGGCAATTGTAAATATTAATATTTTTTACACCTTTTATAGCTTCCACAAAGCTATGGCTACATTATTTTGAATTTTTAAATCACAGACGAACCGAGCTTACTGATAGTTTAATTTTACTTTGTTTAATAAATCTTGCCATCAAGTGGGGGAAAAATTATAGGTAAGTAAACTCAAATTCAAAAATTAAACATTTCCGACTCATTCAAAGTGGAAAAGTAAGCTCAAGTGATAATCGAGCGATCCTTTTCATAGATTTGCCATTTCATGAACTGGGCAAATTTCTGTCTATTCCGCAAACTGACTTCTTCATTTGCCCACTTCACGGACCAGGCAAAAACTCGCCTGGTTCATAAATTGGGAAGCGCTTGTGCCGCCCAGGTGGACGAACTTTTGCCTGGTCCGTGAAGTGGACAAGTGAATAACCGGCTTTTTGAGTGGTATAAGAGCAGTCTAAGGTACAAAGTTTGAGCAACAGTGTGTAATAAATAGGTCTACACCAAATTCAAAATAAATTGTATTTACTGGAATTATTACTTTTAATATTAACACAGTGTCTAACTACCCGTTCGGGTTATACGCACTTACGCTAATGTGTAATGGTAGGGTGATTGTGATATGAAATGGAGGACCTACAGTCTACAGTTTAACGTGGAATCCGAACCACGGTGGAGGCCTGGCATTCCACACATTCACAAGTTGTGATTAATACACGTCTTGTGAGAATTGAAGGAAGGGTTTGGTAATCAGATAAATCTGTGCCAGGACCGAGGGGTGAACCCCGAAGAGAGGAGTGAGTTTATGAGGAAGACGTGTGCATAACGTGTAGACTCAAAGATGGTTTGTTCCATCTGCTCCTAACTTAGGTCAAAATCTATAATTGTCACGGGTGTAGAACTGAAGTTGGCGCGAACAAAGCTTATACTTGAGCTATTTCAAGTTAATTTGTAAGAATAGTACATTTATATGATTATGAATAATACATACTAACAATACATTATTTTGGAAAGAGTTGGAATAGAATTTAAGCTATAATAATGCGATATTTATATAAATTATGGGGGGAAAAATCGCTAATAATCATTCGATTATTAAATAATCCTTGGAAATAACTCGCTTGATGCATCTCGAGCCTCTAAATCGGTAGAAATAATCGATCACAGATCAATCTATTCACGAATAATCGATTAATAACGATCATTATCGACTGTCGTCCTTACTACATGCCTAATATAAACATAACATAATATTATTATTATCTTTGGTTGTTCTTTTCATATTGCGGATTTGTTGATTTCTTCCAATTTTAATAATATAATTCTAAATTCTTGATAAAAATTTTTGAACTAAATTCAAAATAAACTTATACTATTCTTGTGTATTATAATCTAGTTGGCCGACTTGTGTCATGCCATCGCAATATAATGACACTTTCAGCTTCTAGAACTTCGCTATTTTATCAATCTCAAGGTCTGTGGCAAAACTTATTTTATTCTCTTTACGTCGTGCTTTAAAGTAATATACTTAAAGGCTTAGTACTAGCGATAGCATACTTTCCAAAATAAACATTCATTTTATTACTTTTAGATGATGTCTTTTTTAAATTGCTTAATAGTTTTAACTTTTTAGGTTAGGTATTTTTTATTTAGCATCGCGTTTCACTACCCGTTTGGGTTATACTCTTAAGTACTAATTACACTAATAGATTAGGAATTGGAAAGGTTGAATTTAGAGGAAGTGAACCCGCATTTGTGTGGAGGGAGAGTGGAAAACCATTTAGGAAAAACCACCCCCAGTTCACCTGACCGAGATTCGAACCACGATCTTCCTGTCCTCGGTGGTCTAGTTCAACATGATTGGCGCGTTAGCCAACTACGCCACCGAGGCGGGTAGGTTAGGAAATTAAGAAAAAAATAAAATTTGGGATTTAGGTAACGTGGGCAAAATAAACTATACCCTTTTTGATAAAGGGACGGCTCTGTTTTTCAGATATCGCTGATTAATCTATGAAAGTTTTCAACTTTCCAATTATTACTGTAGGTTGTCTTTTGTACTACCTGTCATTTAATCGGCACATCGGAATGGCGTGGAGATCACACGGGAGGGATAATGCCGACATGATCCGCAATCTTAAAGGTAGGTGTAATCATGAAATATATCTTAGAAGTCATATTTAACATAAGGAGCAATAGTCCTATAGTCCAGTCACCACTGTAGTGTAGGTGACAGTGAGGAAAAGTTACCAGGTCTACTTTAATGTATCCATCCACCAAACCATATGTTGGTTTGTTGCCGACTTTGGCAGTCAATCACAACAAACAATTTGCTTTTAACCATTTTTTACATCTTCTAGCTGTTAATTATCACCACTATCGTGATGAAAATAATCTAGAATATGTTCGTGGGTTGATCAAAACATAGATTATGTTCACTAGGCCCTAGGCGTTTTGATTGTGGTCCTACAGATTAGTTACATTCCAACAATTAAATGAATCTTTGAAATAAATTGGATATGCTACATCCCAGGGAATGAGTAAAAGAATAGAACTACCCGGGGAAAAATGTCAAACAATAACCCACACTGGTGTGTCTGTTAGATTGGTAGTCGTATAAATGTTAAGGAGCTTACTTTTATATTTGTTGAAGCTAACGGCATAATCCGCTCCCAAATTGTGGAAGAGACTATGTTGAAAGTTGACCGAGGGAAATATGCCAAGTTCAACTCGTACATGGACGCCCCTCAAGGCATTGGCTACGGTGTCACCATCAGCGCACCCCACATGGTAGGTCATCTGCTTGACTAGCGCCCAACCTACTCCCAGCGGCCATACGGTCTAAAAACGTTATCCGTTGAGGTGTTTGAATCTTGAATGGGGACAAGTGACCTGGCGGTCTAGGGGTAAGGTGTCAGACTTCTGTGCTGGCGGCCGGGGTTCAATCCTCGGTCCCGGAACAGATTTATCTGATTACCAAACCCTTCCTTCACCTCTGACAAGACATCTTGTGAATGTGAGGAATGCCAGGCCTCCGCCGTGGTTCGGATTCCACGTTAAACTGTAGGTCCTCCATTTCATCTCACAATCACCCTTCCATTACACATTAGCGTAAGTGCGTATAACCCGAACGGGTANCAATCACCCTACCATTACACATTAGCGTAAGTGCGTATAACCCGAACGGGTAGTAAGACGTGGTGCTAATAATAATAATGGATGGGAACATTGAAAAAAGGCGTTTTGTGTATGGGTTTTATCACTTAATGCAATTAATTGCATGTACATATCCTATAAATTATTCTCATCACTACCTTTTTAGAAAGCAGTTAAATAACCCAGTAGTTAAAACACACAAAAAATGAAATGGTCTAGTCTCACAACATATATATGTTACTCTTGCCGGGTGAAATGTCTAATTTCACCATCTTATTAAAACCAACTTTTCATTTATAGTTTAAAGTTACTAAGAAGTATCAATGGAAAATATTCCCAGTGATTGTGAACAATTACTATAATTCTACAAAATAAAATAATGCTAAATTTGATGCTTTTTTTTAATAGCGCCGTGTCTTACCACCTGTTCAGGCTATACATATCTATGTACTAATATGTACTAATTAGGCTAGTGAGTTAGGTATGAGGAAGATTGAATTTAGAGGAAGTGTACCTGTATTTGCATGAAGGAGAGTAGAGAACAGCATTCTAGTCCAACATAAGAGTGACTATGGGGCCAACGTAGAAGGTTAGGTGCTTTGTTTATTTGAGCTGTGAGCAAGGGCCTCTACCGTGGCTAAGAGCGCAGGTCCTCTAAGCTCTAGGTTGTCTCTGGTTGTGTGCATCGTGCAGTGTCAGTGTTATGGAGCCGAGCAGCTCCTATGATCTGATTACCCGGCTATAGTACACAGATAACACACATTATTAATTTATTGGCGTTCTTTGGAAAGCCCTGAGTGCACAGTAAATATAACTACAGTGTCTCCACTCTATCCCCTTGCGCACACAGACGTATAGACTCCACATTATTGTATAGCATGGCTACGCACTGGAGCTCCTAAAAGGCCACTTGACTGAGGGTGAGCATGCTCTCGACGTCGGCTCTGGCAGTGGTTACCTGACTGTGTGCATGGCGCTCATGGTGGGGGAGACCGGCCGCGCCATCGGTATCGACCACATTCAGGAACTGGTCGAGTTCTCGCGCGCCAACGTGATGAAGGACCACCCACATTTGCTTGAGAGTGGCAGAGTCAAGCTCGTCGGTAAGTCCCTGGTGTGTTGCAATATAAAACAGATTATTTGATTGATCATGTTAGTCATACAAATGAGTTTTTTTATTAGTAGGCTCATTCATTAGTGCGCAAAGCCAGTAGGCTACATTTAATTCTTTTTTTTTAGCACCCCATTTTACTACCTGATCAGGTTAAACACCTATGTACTAATTATGCTAAATTGTTAAGGATGAGGAAGATTGAATTTAGAGGAAGTATACCTTCATTTCCACGAAGGGATAGTGGAAAACCATTAAGGATAAACCACTCTCGACCAGGATTTGAACCCAGATCTCCCTATCATCGGCAATCTATCTCTTGCGAGAGTGACACCTTAGACCATGCAGCCACAGAAGTAGGTTTTCATTAGTTGAAAGATGGTATGAGAATCACACAACATAGTGTAATCCATCACGGTTAGCTTGATAGCTTTCAATATAAACGGAGTGTACATTTAAAATTAATTGGCCACTAGTCAGCTTTATGCTGACGCTTAATTAAACTTGATTTGGTTTCAATGTTAGCTCCACTTAGCTAATTTTGCATATCCATTATAGACTCTACACTAAACTATAAGTGAAAAATGACCCAGAGTCCGAAACGCAATGTCTTAATATTTAGCTTAGAATTCGATGCCTTTGCTCACTTGGTAGCGTGCCTTGTCTACTGAGTTAAGGGTCCCAGGTTCGATGCCTGGCATGACAAAAGAGCGTATCATTGGTGAAATGTGGGTTCACCCTGTTATATTGATGGCCGGGGACTGGATGTTGTGTCTGTCCTAGTCTTAAGTTAGATTATAAGGTATATGAAGCTACGACAAGCCTAGCAAGCTTTTAGTGGAAAATATATGGCTTGAATAACAAACTGACCCAGACCAAAGGGTGGAAACAGTAATGGATATAAAAATATGTAGCTTTGATTTCTTGTACAAGTGGGCATGTTCTCATTTCTCGGTACTTCCGCTTCTTAGATATGTTTACTGTCACTCAACGTTAAATACATCTTTCTAAATAAAATGAAAAACCCTTACAAGATGTGACAACCATTTCTCAAGAATCTGAACTCATTAGTGCTTATTTATATAAGTTCTCATTGATACTTCAATATTCCCTTAGAAAATAAATATTTCCAACCATCACAAAAAAAATCCTGAGAAAAGGGAAAAGTTTATTCTCAAAATAAAATTTTAAGTTTCAAAAAGAAAAACATAAAATGCAACTATAAATTTTATTTATTTAAAAAAGTTTATAACCTTTATCAAACTGAATATATATATCAATTCCAGTTCCGTTTCTGGTTCTAAAGTAATTACTTTTTAGGTCTCTGTTCCGGTTCCTTAGTGAAATTGTTAGGCTCTTTCGATGTTGCTCGTAGAAATTATTGTGTACTGATATAATCAGCGGGTTCAAAAATTCCACGTTAAATACCTCAAATAAATAAAGATGTACGTTTTGACCGCCTTGCCCCATCCAGCGGTAGTACGTAACACATCCTCTTGTGTTGCAGTGGGGGACGGAAGGCAAGGGTACAAGGAAGAGGCCCCTTACAACGCCATCCATGTAGGTGCAGCCGCACCGACACTTCCCGAGGCTGTGAGTCCACGCGTTTGTATATCAGTGTCATCGGTCAAAGTTCACTATCTAAACACTACTGCTCACAGTTTTGCCAACAGTAGCATCGAGAGTCGAACCAGGGTCATCAATAACTTTTTTCCAATCACCGCGCCTTACTACACATATGTTGTGTAATGTTTTGGGGATGTGGAAGGTTGAATATAAATAAAATGTTCCTGCATTTGCATGGAGGGAGATTGAAAAAAACTAGTGCCGTGATCACAATCAACTTAAAGTTTACATATCGTAAAGGTTTTCATGTTTTTAAATGGAAGCTATCACGATGCACTTAACTTAATGATGTTCACTTAACTTAAAACCTGCTTCATTGGCCGCACGGTCTAATGCGCTACTCTCACTAAACTAGACTGTCGATGATGGGTAGATAGGGGTTCGAATCTTGGTCTGGGGGCAATGATTTTTACAAAATAGTTCTTCACTCTCCCTCCAAACAAATGCGGGTACACTTAATATAAATATAACCATCCTTATCTCTAAAACCATTAGAGTAATTAGTACATAAGTATATAATTAGAATGGGTTAGTACTAAGATACGCAAAAGAAATAAAATGAGCTCTGTCCAGGAGAGAACTTTGATGCGATGTGAACTTTAGGTGAAGGGTACCTTGGTTAAAGCTAGCTACATCAACAGGGCTATTTAGGACTTGATTTGTTTGTTTATGGAATGCAGACAACTTCTTTGGTATATTTGGTCTGCGTGTATTGTATTTGGTACCACGTGATGCCATTAGAAGGAACTTTTTATTCGACAACACACGATGCTGGAGAGAGGATGGGCATTATTTGAAAATGTAGAAAACTTTCTCCACTTGATGTTGCCAACTCTGGAATGTCTAGTTACGTTGTCGACTCTTGTGTTCCACAGCTGATAAACCAGCTGAAACCTGGCGGGAGGCTAATCGTCCCCGTTGGTCCCGAGGGGGGTAACCAACAGCTGGAGCAGATAGATAAGGAACTGAACGGCTCGGTGACTCGAACGCCGTTGATGGGCGTGGTGTATGTACCTCTGACGGACAAGGACTCCCAGTGGCCTGGCAGGTTGATGCACTAATCACACCGTGCATGTAATTACCATCCTCTTTGCACTCCTTGCGACAATGTGTCTGTCCAATCCCATGCTCTCCTTAGGTTAAGTGGTGTGTGTGTGTGGTGTGTGAGAGAAGGGATTGCACGCCTAGCTCTCCATCAGGGGCCGCTTATGGTTAGTTGCCGGGCTCGACGGGGCTGTACTAGTAAACTTATTTTCCACCCATTCAGTATCAAACTTCCTACCTGTGTGCGCAGTACACTATTTTTAAATTCTAAGTGAGATATATAGAATTGTACCCAAATTTTCTTTGAGGAAGGGCATAAAACCACCCCTAGTACACCGGACTGTAATTCGAGCCCTGATATTCCTGTTATCGGTAGTCCAGTCTACTAGGAAGAGTGACGCCACATACCATTTAACCACCGAAGAGGGTAAGTACTGTCTTTAAACCAGCATTAGCACAGTTTATTGAACAAAGGTAAACCGTAAAAAAGTTTGCTATTTCCCAGAGATCATATTAATTGGACTCTTAGGAGGTGTTATGATTCAGAAAAAGGTTTGAAAAAAGAATATGTAGCCCGTAAAATGACTGAGTTACATTTATAAAGATTTAATCTGATGTCACCCAAACCCAGGACGCTTACAATCCTATTTCACGGCCTCCAGTAGACCCCATATATGCATGTTTTAAATACGCCTCCTCTTCTCTCGGAACAGAACTCACTCACACCACCATGTTTACAGCTGTCCTCGGTCTTCGCTTACATTCTGAAGTTTCGGACGACTGAAGACTTTAAAGTAACTTTAAGGGGGGCGGGGGGTAGGAATTCCTATACAGCTTTCTTTTTAAGTGTTTTCTAAGTATGTGATTGTTCTTACATAATAAATGTTTATAAAAGGATATATTTGTGTATTTTTCTCATTTTAATTAGAAACATGAGTTTTATTTTTCTCAATCCCAATTCCTAAATTTTAATTTTTTCGGTTCTCGATTTTCAGCCTAGTATAGATGAAAAAACACATGGGGGTTTTGTAAAATACAGTAAACATACTGGACTATCGATTAATTTTGGACATTTAACTGAAATATTAAAATAGTATGTTTTTGGATGGATGAAAACGTGAATTGAAGAATTAAGCACGCTGATTGAAACATGTTTTTTTTTAACTCCCTAAACAAGGTTTGTGAAGTGACATCATTTTGTTATAAACATAAGTTACATGACTTCACACTTAGTCAGTTTGTTTAAAAAATTGCATGTAATTACGTACTCTATTCTTCATTCTAAGCTGCCTGGAAAACCTGGAAAAAACAAGGAATTTTCTATTAAGAATATAATGGCAACCCGGGAATATTTAAAATTATCACTAAGATTGATTGTTGGTTCCTTTGATACCAGTAATAAATAAAGTTTACCATCCTTAATTTTTTGGGCAATTTTAGTATCTTATTGTTTGAGAAGTGTTTTGTGAGAACAGAACCCCAGTTTATAACATTGTTCATAAGGTTAACCCTACAACAGCTTATTTGGTAACCCCTTTTCAAAAATCATTTAAGGTCATAAGAGCGAGGCTAATACTTTTCCCAGCGAGTCCAAAATTGTGAAGAGTTTACAAGTTTTCTGCTTAAAATGTTTATAATAATGCATCGAGCTCCACTTGTCAAAATTCACACGGTCATATTCTGAAATACATCTGAACAAACGCTGGTTGGGCACCAATAGTCCAGAGGAAGGGTAGATTCTGATCCCATTAAGCGCAGAAGTTTTTAAACTTTGGGAATATGTACATTTTGATGCCCTGAATGAAATGTGAAAGAATGCAAAATCCAATTGCAGCCGCCGGCGTTGTAATCTTGAAAAATGGCACCCAAAACAGGCTTTTTCAAAATTTATCTCTTTGGGTGCACACGTGGCAAAAATAATATATCGAATTAAAAAGGCATTCAATTTGCTAGAAAATATGTCGTATACACATTTTCATAAAATTATATTAGTTTCGGTGCAGTAGCCGAGCAAAGTTGAGCAATATTGAAATATATTAGATGGAACACCTAAATGCCGCTGTAGAGTATTTATTTATTTATTTGCCGGGATAACAGAAAATACAACTTGTTTGGTAGTTTCAGCTAACTGATTATTTCCATCCCTCGACTACCCCTTGATATTGTTATCACATGGCTGCAAATTTCTTAGAATTGGCCAATCTTGAGGACACCTTTTATATGGACATGGGTTGGTTTGCTTTTCCGCACTTAATGGGATCAAACCCCTTTTTCCACGCCCTGTCCGCTGTACTACAAACACCTCAATTCATGAAAGTTACACCCAAACAAGAGCAGGAGCAATTGTTTTGAACTTTGAGGTCATCCATAGAGCACGTAACGTAACGTAACGTAACGTAACCTTTTTACCTTTTGACTTCTCCAATCTGTGCTCCTTAACTTTTCCCATCAAGAGTGAATTTCATTATTTCATAGAGAAGGTTTTGTGAGGTAAAAGAGGGACTCGGATTAAATACAACTCAGAATAGGAAGTTACTTGTAAGTTAGTATGTTTATTAACGGGTAAAACATTAACACTAAGATTATTTTTCAACATTTGAATACAAGTATAAGATATGTGCTATGTAGCACTTTGATATATCCACCCTTTTCCCATGTGACTCCATGTAGACATGAGAGCTCCCCCATGTAACACCATGTAGACATTAGAGCTCCCCATGTAACACCATGTAGACATTAGAGCTCCCCATGTAACACCATGTAGACATTAGAGCTCCCCCAAGTAACACCATGTAGACATTAGAGCTCCCCCAAGTAACACCATGTAGACATGAGAGCTCCCCCATGTAGACATTAGAGCTCCCCCAAGTAACACCATATAGACATTAGAGCTCCCCCAAGTAACACCATATAGACATTAGAGCTCCCTCCAGTAACACCATATAGACATTAGAGCTCTCCCCAGTAACACCATATAGACATTAGAGCTCCCCCATGTAACACCATGCAGACATTACAGATCCCCCCATGAAACACCATGCAGACATTACAGATCCCCCCATGAAACACCAAGTGGTCATTAGAAAATCACTCCTCACCCCTCGTTACGTGGTCTATGGATGCCCCCTTGACAATTTCTGTCTCTCTGTTGAAACAGTCGCTCCACTCAGAGTGAGTCTCTAGCTGCCAGTTCTGCCGCCAAGTGGTGCTGAGCTTAGCCGGCTTCTAGAACCACTCCTAACCACCTTCACCCTGGTGCGTTCTATGACGAGTATGGTCGCCCACATCACAGCTTTCTTATCTCGTTTCATTGTTTTTCCCCGCACCGAGTTTTTTAATACCTGTATGAGCCATACGCATATACTATGTATGCTAATTGTGAAGAGATAAGGTAACATTTATATTAAATGTACCCACAATAATTGTGCAGCGGGAGAGTGTGAAAGCATTTAGAAGACAACACTTTCATTGCACTCAACCGGGATTCGAACCCTGGCTATCCTCTTCATCAAGACAGTCAAACAAGAGAGTGATGTGCTAGGCCATGTGATCACCGATGTTAGGACATCTTGAAACCTATCCACATGTGGATGTTCAGTGGAGTTTGTGTTTCTGTAAGCTGCAGTTTAACAAGGAGTTAAACCACTTTGGTGGCCATATGTTCTAAGGTGTCACTCACACGATAGACTAGACTGCCGACGACTGAAAGATTGGGGTTTGAATCCTGCTCGTGTGTGCTGAGGATGATTTTCCTTAAATGGTTTACGGGTAGTATGATGCATTGCTAAAAAAAATGGTTAACTTGTTCTAATGTTTTGTTCTAAATATAAATTTAGCTCGATACTTTATAATACATTTTTTTTAGCAACAAACGTGAAGAGGGAGTCAATATTGTAACCAAGAAGTCACAGGAAATTGAAAAATGAAAAACCACTGTTTTTAGAAAAAGAAAGAAAAAAAAAAAAATTGGCTGTTTCCTGGGCTTGGCTGGATTCAAATAATAAACATTTCAAAGGATTTCAACCAAACTTTGTACTAAAAAAAAAGTTATTTCTTAGTATGTAATAGAAATGTATTTAGTTGCTTTGCGATTTCTACAGACCTTACAGGAATAATTCAACAACAATGAAACTTAGAAAACATTGAGGTACTCTGATTAAAACTCATCATTTAATAAAATGGGGTTTTAATAGATTTCAACCAAACTTTATAAACCTTCGTGTTGTATACATACTTCAAGTTTATACAAAGACTATATATGTATACATGTCTGGATTAACCCAAGTGCTTGTTTAGTGGTTATGTTGCCGGTTCTTAATGTATCAGGTTTGTAAGATAGGTTTGCTTTTAAAAACAGTAGTGCGGGTATGAAAACCATTATGTGGTGCTATTTTGTTTCTAATATTGTAACATTGAATGAAAAACAAAAGCTCTAATTTTTAAATAGACAAAAGGCTTTTATTTACATTTTTTAAATCACACAATTTTGGTTTGGTTCTTGAAGAAGTAGGCTAACACAAGCTTAGATTTTGAAAACTTAATATACACTTTGAAACAAATCTGTTAGAACTATTTACCGTCTTACAGTTTAAGCAGGTTTTATGATCATTTTTGAAATCGGTATAAATATGCCCCAGTCTGTAAAAAAACATTTTAAAATGTTTGTTTTTGATGGCGAGTTGCATGTTGGGTTCAGGTATAAAAAAAATAAGCCACATTTTCTTTTGGTTGTATTTTCACAGTCACATCTGCCACTTAGTGCTTGGGACTTCCTGAAATGTGACAGAGACTGACCACTCATATCCTGCCTGGATTGCATGTTGTGTTTGTTGAAATCGTGTCGGTTTCTGTTCAGGTTGTCGTGTCCTACCTAGGAAATATATACAGGGAATTTGCCTACACTGCGTAGTCTACAGTAGCCCCACGACTTCTTTGGTGTTGACTGACAGCTTTGAAAAGTTACCAAACCAAATTATGTATCCCTACGCCAAACCATATTATCTGAAAAAACATGTGTCTAGCAGCTGTCACTTCTGACAGTCAAAATTTAGGTATATACCTAAATATTGACTGTCAGAAGTCAGCTGTTCCTGAAATGTGACAGAGACTGACCACTCATATCCTGCCTGGATTGCATGTTGTGTTTGTTGAAATCGTGTCGGTTTCTGTTCAGGTTGTCGTGTCCTACCTAGGAAATATATACAGGGAATTTGCCTACACTGCGTAGTCTACAGTAGCCCCACGACTTCTTTGGTGTTGACTGACAGCTTTGAAAAGTTACCAAACCAAATTATGTATCCCTACGCCAAACCATATTATCTGAAAAAACATGTGTCTAGCAGCTGTCACTTCTGACAGTCAAAATTTAGGTATATACCTAAATATTGACTGTCAGAAGTCAGCTGTGAGCTGTCAGTCAGCACCAAAGAAGCCATTGGGCTACTGTAGCTGCAACGCACTCAGTGAAATCGGAATCGTATTTTGATAACGCGTTCCCCGAGATGGCAATTGCACGCTTTCTAATAGTGGGCTACTGTGATTCCCCGTGCTAGTCCCTTGATACCCTGCCACTAGCGCTGGGCCTTATCAATCTCTTTCCATCACAATTGTTCTTTTTAGATTTTATTCTGCTTTATGTTATCGAGCTATTTCTGTATTTTAATGCTTTATTTAATTTTTTGGCACTATTTTTTATAAACGACACTAGGTAGATAATATCTCACAAAACTGAACTATGTTTAAAATATGAACTGAATGTTATTTTCCATAGGTCTGATACCCCAAAACTTAAATTTTCTCGTTTGAATGTTTTCAGAGGGAAACTACCGCCTTATAGTAGAACTTCCTGTAGCATTGATCTCAAACGGGGGTTTCCAACTTAAAACTGCTCAAGGGCTACAATCGAATCCACTAGTATAGTGGCAGGCCGCATCATAATCGGCTAAGGGGTGGAAAGAACTAGGACACACATGGATACGCAAGCTATTATAAAATTAGAGCACAATAAATTTATTTCTAAACGAATATCAGTTAGGTGGAGCTTTCATGGATTTTTCTCGCGCAAGTTGAAACTCTCCGTTTCGCGGCTAAAAAAATTAATTTTTACTACAGTAGGTACTTTTCCCAGGAACTTTGTGGGCCACAAAAAAATGGCATCGCGGCCTGCCAGTTGGAAACCCCTGATATAAAATATCGATGCTCTACCAACTTGTCTACCCAGGTTCTTGTTCTTTGTTCAATTCCTGACAAGTAGACAGTCGGCGAAGTATCAAGACGCAACATTAGAGTGGAGATTTGGAACTAATACTGTTTTCTCCCTCCCCCAACCCTCCTCGTTTCCCTGATCCGAATCCCCCCCCCTCGTCTTACAGAAACGAGCTGTGATCAAGCAGTTGAAGCCCCCCCTTATGATTTTCTGCCATAATGCAGGTGCTGCGACCTGGTGTGACCTCTGCAAACTATTACTAGCTTCTTCAGGTGACACTGTAACCTTTGAGTCCATTTGTCTCAGGCACTACCAACATGAGAGTTCGAATTATAACCTCTATGGCTGTATAATAACATTACCGACACTTGGCTTAGATTTTTAGTGCTGTTTTAGGTTAAGTTGGTGTGTATTGAAATAACCGTTAAACATGCATGTTAGCTTATTCAACTTGTAATAGTTAAGTGTTCAAAAGTTAAGTGGGACAATCATGGCTTGTCTATATTAATCGTTATTCAATAATGTAATTGATTCTCTCAAAGTATCAGTGTAGTCTGTTGTGCCCTTATTACACACAGGTCGGCCACAGAAAATGATATATTTCGCATCTTTGCTTCTTATTCATCATCAGAGCCCTGCGTCTGTGGAGTTCGCGATAATTCGCGAATGTTAGATATGGCATTTTTTCTTTCAGATGTTCACATTTTAGGTTACCCTGATTGCAAATATATGCTCAGAATTGTCGCGATAATTCGCGAAATCGGCGTTTTAGCGCGATATTCGCGATTTTAAATGATGTCCGCGATAATCGCGATTTAGTCGTAATTTTCGGCATTCGCACTAATATTTTGGGATATTGAAAAATAAAAATTGAAAGTTTTGATGGAGGAGAGTGATGGCATCGAAAGTTTAAAAATTGAGAATGTGCTGCTAGGGCTGAAGACAGACAGTATGTTCAGTGACTTCGCAACAAAGTGTTTGCAAGCGTTGTGGCTGCCGATTTCAAATGCAGAATCAGAACGATATTTTTCTAGGCATAGTTTAGTAGTAACAGACCGCAGAACCACAATGAAAGTGGATAACATTGTTACCACTTACATGTTGCAGTTTGGTGACGTTGAGTAGCTATTTTGTATATTTCTAGCCTAAATTGAGATTTAAAAATATAGTCACAATTTTTGTGAAGTAACAAGATGATTTTTGTGTAATATTTTATCTTTGTGACTTGTACATACTTTTCCCGGACCAGCTGCCGCTAAATCTTACTTTTTTAATAAGTTAACAGCACATTTTTTTGCGGACTAGTGTTTTTTACCGTTTTGTCCAAACAAAATGTAATTTTTGGTTTTCACTTCAATATGTTTAGTTTACCTGTTTCAAACATTGCCCTGGAAGTCTAGTTTTAACCCAACAAAGTCACCTTAATCACGAAAGTTTGGTAAAAACTACTTTTTTAACGCTTTTGTTTTAATTCGATAATTTCGTCGCAAAAATAGGATTTTTGTAATTCACCACTTATTTACCGCTTTTGGGGAACTTAAAAACGAAATTGGGCTTTTTTTTATTCGCCATAAAAGCAGGGCTCTGTTCATCATCAATGTTTCCACCCTGTGGCCGGGTCAATATCATAAAATTCCCTCCTTCCTACAACCATTCTCTGTCGCTCACTCACACACCTTCTGTTATCTGCTCCTCTCATCTCTCTTGCTCTTTAGTATTTTTACCAAATACTTTATCTCCATCATTCTCCTTGGGGTCCTTTGCTTCAACATCCTCATTACATGTCCATACCATCTCAGTCTTGCTTCCTCTACTATCTCATGTACTCCAACATCCTCATTACATGTCCATACCATCTCAGTCTTGCTTCCTCTACTATCTCATGTACTCCAACATCCTCATTACATGTCCATACCAGCTCAGTCTTGCTTCCTATACTATCTCATGTACTAAAAGAATGTACATTAGAATAATTATTATTTATAATTTAATAAGTACTGCTATTTTGATTTTTGAATGTCCTCATTAGTTCTAATACAGTTTCAGTGAAATTGGGATATTTTTTTTCTTAAGAGTTTTTGGCCGCCCTCATTTAAACAATCAGGTTAACAAAGTTTGCAACTGTGTATATCTTATTGACAAATTGAACAATTTATATTTCCACAAAAATTAGTAAAAAATACATTTGCGACAAGCTATCAATTTTTCTTCTCAATTTTTTACTTTATAAAAACACCCTAGTATATAATTCCGATCTTTGATATTAAAATCAGGGCAATTTTAACGCAAACAGTGAATATTTCTCACTCCGGAGAGAAAAGTGAAACAATTAAAATTTGTTAATGATTTTCAGTTATGACCACACTAAGACACCAAGTTTACCTCCTCCCCCTTCTAGAAAAAACAACACATCTGTAATTATAAATGTGTCAGTCAGAAGACACGTGTGTCGATTCTCGCTTAGAGTCGAATTTGCATTAATTTCACCATAAACCAGGTGCAGAGTTGGAAGCATTTAAACCTCCGTCTTCAACTTTCTCAGACTGAATTTTTATATCCATTACTCTTTTCAGCCTTCGGCTATATATTTTTTACCACCAGCTTGTTAGACCTGTGGTAGTCGTAGCTTCATATGCATTATTATCAATCTTAAGACTAGGACAGGCACAACATCCAGTCCCCGCCCGTTAATTCATCCCTGTGAAAGGGTAACACACACATTTCACCGATTATAAATTTTTCGGTCGTGCCGTGAATCGAACCCTGGATCCTTAGCTCAATAGACAGACACGCTACCGACCGAGCAAAGATGTCAGATCTCTACAGACTGAATGCAACTTACAAACCAGGAGTGATTACACATACAAATGAAATGACATGTAAATTACAGACTATTTAAAACTAGGTTTCACAAAATGTCACTTATTAAGGTGAGAATTTAGGGAACGCGAGAAAAGGTCTGTGCTTCTGTAATTTTTATAGCAATTTTTTTTTTGACCAAATAAATAAAATAATTCTTCAGTAGAAACCTAAAGAGTTTAATCGTCTACACACGGTGATAACAACAGTTGTTGAATATTTGTCGTGAGCTTAGCAGCACTAGACGACAAACTCTTTAAATGAAGAGAAAAAGTTGTCATTAAATTCCAGAACACCCTTGACAGATATTCGGCAACTAATACTAAGATACTAGAAAATACAACTCTTTTTCTCTCTCAAAACAAAGTATTATTCTATAAAAAGTTTCTCCCCTACATTGTAAGAAATGTATAGTATTTATTGTGTGTTCTTTTAAAACTTAAGTAGAGTCTCGAGCATTGATATGAATAGGACAGACAGGTGTTCAGATAATACAGAAACAAGGGGGAGGGGGGGTGCTGGAAGGAAATCAAATCGCAATCAAATGTAAGTACAGAATAGATTTGAAATAAGGTTTATTGGTAATTACACCATAGTATAAAAATTAATGATCTAATAAATTACCAAACTATTATTTTATTCATGTAAACGGAACAAAGGATTTTAACTCAATTAAATGCAACTTTTATTATGTATGCAAAATACAAAAGTCAATGTTTAAAAAATATTTGTGATTGAATTTTGTTCGAGGGCATGACAATAGCACTTTTTTTAAAGATATATTTATTGTAGATATTAGATAAAACAGAACGGCGGATGGTCAGGACTCTACTGTAATTGTTATTAGCTAAACTATTTTGATTACTATGTCTTATGTTTGATTAGTGTGTGTACAACAGATAAAATAATAGTACATTTTAAATACAGGCATACCACACTATTGCAACATGTTCGGTTCTAGAACGTTGCTGTAAAGCGAATCATTACCATTTTACACCTTGTTGATGTATATACTGTATTTCAATTTATATATATATATATATATATATATATATATGATGTAAATACACGATGTATGATTAAAATAAACATTGTAGGTTTACGATTTTGCCATATGTAATTTATAGTTCACTAAATCACAGAATGTAACACAGGTGTTGCGCATACCGCATTTGTAAACAAACCGAGACAAGAATGAAGCCGGCGGCGTCATGTTGCCAAATCGTTGTGTGAGCGAGTCAGGTGCTGAATACTCGGGGTAAAGTCACAATTTAAAACCATTGTACGAGCGAGTCATCTGTCGGATACACGAGATATAACCACAATTTAAAACCATCGTGCGAGTGACGGGTCGGAAGCTGAAGCATCGCAGAGCAGGGTATGCCTGTAAAGTAATTTCATAAGTTATCTTCACTCTAAGATTAATTGCTAAGATACTGTACTTGTTTTGTATATTAAAAATGTTAATTTATTTGAAATTATGAAATAAAAAAATGTAAACCTTGATCTATTTTTATTTTTATGTGTTTACTAGTGTGTCAAACTTTCCAAATTAATAAAAGTAAAACTATAAAGGTTTTAAAACATATTTTAGTCAATATTAGGAATGGGTTGAATTTAAATATTCATTTTTACCTACAAGTCTCAAATCAAAGTTTTAGAAAATATCAGACTTTCACAAATTTGTATGTTTTTCAATATTTATTTTAACAGCACTTCTTACTACTTGTTCAGGTTATATGTCTATGTACTTACTATTAAAATATTTTAAGGATAATGAAGGTTAAATTTAGAGGAAGTGCATCCGCACGTGCATAGAGGTAGAGTGAAAAACCACCCTCAGAGCACCCAACTAGGATCGAGCCCCGATCTCCCAGAGCGAGTATGAAACGCGGAACACAACTTAGTGAAATTGTGTCACCCTTAATATAAGATCCCAGCTGTCTGCACAACAAACTTTGTGTATTTGTATTTCACTAGCACAAAGTGAATCAAAACGAGAGATCACAAAATAAACAAAATACAAGGGGGTCACAAATAAACCGAAATGAGAACCAAGACTAGAAGGGGTCACAAATAAAATGAAATCCATCACTCAACAGTTGAAATTTAATTAACATCCATTCCAATAAATATATATTTTGATATACATAAACTTCTTGGGTACAAATATATTTATGTTTATTTCGAACACACTCAACATCACTTCTGAAATACAAACAGTAAACATTTCAAAGATTAACACTATTTATAATGCATCCTTTGGGTGGCTGATGATTTATGGTCACCTTAAAAGCAGGACATGGAAATAAAACAAGGTTTCACAATAAACCGAACCCTTTACAATAATGGTAGTTTGAAATTATTTTAAAATACATCGGTTTATCCTATTTCAAGTATTTCCCAATTTTAACAAAATTTGAAATAACCTAGATTATTGTGGATGCCTACAGAGTTGTGTAAACCCTAATTCATGGCCTATACATGAGATAAGGGACTCCTAAAATGATAATTGATTAACCTCTCAGACAGATTTTCATCCAAAATTTCCTAAACCATAATTTCTAAGATTATTTTATTTCTGAACTATAATCACTGAGGAGTTGTAAAAAAATTAATAAATACATGTTTTTATATCTAAAAAAATCTTACCTACATAATGAGCTTGGCTCAAAAATTAATGACCAACATCTGATTTCATTTTTGGGAGACACTTTTATACCATACTTAGTCTAAAATATTAAAGTAAAACCTTTTATGCTAATCTAATGTTTAATTAACCATGTCTTGATATTAGAGCAGTTTTGTTTTTAAATTTGGGCACATTTTATAAGCATTTTACAACATTTTAAAGTTACATATTTTAGAAAACGCACATTACTCATCATAATGGTTGTTTCTATTCCACCTTACGAGTCTGCTATTATCAGGAGGTTCCATGCATAGAGTATTCTAGAAGAATGGAGGATACTTGTATAAGCATGCAGGTAAGAATGATACCATTTTATTTACGGTTCAAAAATTTCTTGGGCGTAATAAAGATTTGAGCAGTTACAACCTTTCAAAGAACAATGTTGAAAATTACTACTTGGTCGTCAACATCACAATTTAACATGTCATGTCAAGGAGTGAATACCATAATTTGAGCAAAATATTATTTGAAGTGGTCACAAGTTATGTAAATTACATGTACATACACTTAATTTGGGCAGATGTGATACAAGGGTGCAAGGTGGCCAGCCTCACATGCATAGATAGATACAAGGGTGCAAGGTGGCCAGTCTCACATGCATAGATAGATACAAGGGTGCAAGGTGGCCAGCCTCATCATGCATAGATAGATACAAGGGTGCGAGGTGGCCAGCCTCACATGCATAGATAGATACAAGGGTGCAAGGTGGCCAGCCTCACATGCATAGATAGATACAAGGGTGCAAGGTGGCCAGCCTCACATGCATAGATAGGTGCAAGGTGGCCAGTCTCACATTCATAGATAGATACAAGGGTGCAAGGTGGCCAGTCTCACATGCATAGATAGATACAAGGTTGCAAGGTGGCCAGTCTCACATGCATAGATATATACAAGGGTGCAAGGTGGCCAGTCTCACATGCATAGATATATACAAGGGTGCAAGGTGGCCAGTCTCACATGCATAGATAGATCCAAGGTTGCAAGGTGGCCAGTCTCACATGCATAGATAGATCCAAGGTTGCAAGGTGGCCAGTCTCACATGCATAGATCCAAGGTTGCAAGGTGGCCAGCCTCACATGCATAGATCCAAGGTTGCAAGGTGGCCAGTCTCACATGCATAGATCCAAGGTTGCAAGGTGGCCAGCCTCACATGCATAGATACAAGGGTGCAAGGTGGCCAGTCTCACATGCATAGATCCAAGGTTGCAAGGTGGCCAGTCTCACATGATACAAGCCAAGGGTGGTTTTACCAAACTTACACCTGTAGCCTGTATAGTGAGAATATAAAATTAATTGAAATACAGGAGAATTAATACCTTACACTCAAATTTTTATCAAAGATGTAACATAAAAATGTATTTTTACATAAATGTCATTTAAATAACAATATAACATGATTTTTTAATGGCACATTATTATAAATCTAAAATTGACAAGACTAGAGCACAGCTTATTAAAAAATATTACATTTACCAATATATGTACATACACATTAACAAATCACATTTAATGTGATTTTTTTATTAAGGATAGATTTCATGGAATTAATATGTTTAGACTAGAACAAACGCAAATAATAACTAGTAGAACTGGGAATCAAAGTAGACTACATACTAGAATACAGACATATGGATATAAATGAAGAATACTAGATCTAGGAATCAAAGTAGACTACAGACTAGAATACAAACATGAAGATAAATGAGGAATAGTAGATTTAAGAATCAAAATAGACTATAGACTAGAATACAAACACATGGACATAAATAAGGATTAGGATATCTAGGAATCAAAGTAGACTACATACTAGAATACAAACATATGGACATAAATGAGGAATAGTAGATTTAAGAATCAAAATAGACTATAGACTAGAATACAAACATATGGACATAAATGAGGAGTAGTAGATCTAGGAATCAAAGTAGACTACAGACTAGAATACAAACACATGGACATAAATAAGGAATAGTATATTTAAGAATTAAAATAGACTATAGACTAGAATACAAACATATGGACATAAATAAGGAATAGTAGATCTAGGAATCAAAGTAGACTACAGACTAGAATACTAAACATATGGACATAAATGAGGAATAGTAGATCTAGGAATCAAAGTAGACTACAGACTAGGTTACAAATGTATGTACAACAAACGACTGTCGTAAAGAGGAGTGAAATCTCAAAGTGAATGCTTCATTAATCTTGGCAGTTAAATCCGAGGGATTGTTTGGCGCTGAGATGTTTTACTGTTTGCACTTAAAATAGAAAAAAATCTTGCACTACTAGCGTCCAAACAAACCTTATTGGGGACCAAACCAGGGAGAAATTAATAGGCGCAATAGGAAAGACTGCAAAATATCGGTATAATTCCAAAAGTACTGACTTGACGTGTGAATAATATTACTTTTTTTACTTTAACTTTTGTTAACTAATAAAAAAGTTATCCCTTTTTTATCTCAATCCGACTACTCTGCATTTGAGGTTCGGTGATTTCAACGTGCGAGATCCGCTTCAGTTGTTATGGTCTAAGGCATAACTCGCACAGTAAACTGGACTGCAAATAACGAGGGAGGGTGGGGTTCGAATTTCAGTCAGGTCTATTGAGGGGTGGTTTTCCCTAAATGGTTTTCTACTCTCTCCCCTCATGAAAATGTTGGTACACTTGCGTGAAATTTAGCCTCACTGATCTCTTAACACTTTGGCGTAATTCATATGTATGGGATAGCATGTTGCTAAAGAAATAAAAAAAAATTGAATTTACCAGTATTTTTTGTCGAGTTTTATTTTTTAAAATTGAACAAAAACTTATTTGTAATATTAATATTAGTGTGAATTTTAAAGAAGTGTTTAATTTAAAATTAATGAATGAATGAATAAAATACAATCTAAAAAACATAATTGTATTTTCTTAATATTGTATACATTTAATCAGAAGATGCGGTTTTACAGCTAAAAAGAAAGTTTTTTTACTATATCCAAAATAAAATTTTAAAGCAGGTAATACCATCACTCATGATTTAAGTTGTTTAGAAAATAAATACTTTTTTAAAATTATTTTCGTTAGTAATCAACTTAAGTACAGTAATCTAGATTAAAGTTGTAAAAGTGGTACATTTTGCTGGGTTGACCCTAATCTACCTCGCATACAAGACAAGACCAGTCTAAAAATAGACCCTGTGTGTGTGTGTGTGTGGTTTCCGACACAACTGCTCCGAGATAATACCTCTAAACATTTAACCAAAGCCGGACCTTAAGCTCCAAATAAACAAATTAAAATATAAAAAAAGCCCAAAGTGTTTAACAAAGGCTGGGCCAGCGGAGAAAGAGAAGACGTCCTGTTTATCTTAAATTAAACAACAGACTAGAACTCACACATGTTTACAACACAAAAAACCATTACTTGTTTGGAGACTAGCCAGGATCCCTCTATTTAATTTATTTTTACAGGACTGCCTCTTTATTCTGGTTTTAGTGGCTTTTGGCAGATCGAGTTTTAAACATCCTCCTATACCCTGTGCACGTATAGAATATCCAAGGGCGGGTTACAATACGATAATTACTAAGATTGCCGCAACAAACGGTGATCTGCTTCGGTGGCCGCATGGAATAAGGTGTAACTCTTGTGTTTAGAGTAGACTGCCGATGAAAGGGAGGTCAAGGTTTGAACCCCAGTCAACTGTACTGAGGGTGATTTTTCCTAAATGGTTTTCCACTCTCCCGCCACGCAAATGTGGGTACACTTCCTCTAAATTCAACCTGTCTCATCCCTAACTCATTTGCGTATAACCTTAACAGGTAGTAAGACATGGTGATAAAAAAACCCAGCGAATGCCAAGGGTTATTTTTATTGTCGCATTTTAATGCCCGTTGTGTTAAGCACATATTTTTATTTTATTTAGCACTGTGTCTTACTACCCGTTCGGGTTATACACTTAAGTACTAATTACGCTAATTGATTAGGAATTGGGAAGGTTGAATTTAGAGAAAGTGAACCAACATTTGCGTGGAGGGAGAGTGGAAAACCAGTTAGGAAACACCCCCCCCCCAGTTCACCCGACCTCTCCCCGTTATCGGCAGTCGGTCTCAACACGACTAGCGCATTAGCTAACTACACACATATATATGCTAGTAAAGCTAATGAAGTAATTATGAGGAGGGTAGAATACTGAAGAGATGTACATGCATTTGTACAGAGGAAGAGTGGAAACCATTTAGGTTAAAAAAAAACTCAGTTAAACCTAACTGGGAACTAGTCCTGATCTTCATATCACCAGAAATTTAATCTATTGTTGAGTATGGAACCTTAGACCCGGTGTTCGGTGCAGCATTTTACATATTTAGTAAATTATGTATCGCCATAGTTTTTAATCCATACATTCTCAAACGGTGTGTATTTTAATCAATCAAAATTTAAAAAAAACGTGTTTAGAGGATCATTTTGAAAAATGAACTGGTCTTATCGATCCATCTGTGGTTGGCACATTCTCATATTTTGACCAAATTTATCCTACACCAAGTGTTAATGTGTGGCCTTATGGGGAATATTCTCCGACCCTGGTTTGGACCATTCACCCATCGAAGCGGGTGAAACAATTACTAATACAATTCTAAGAACAGATATCATATGATGTACATACATCCTCTACCCAAAAATAATCGGGTCATTAACACCACCAGGCGTTTGTTGTCCAGCCTTGTGGTCAAAACATACCCAGAATGACAAGGAAAGTAGAACTAATACTGACTAGTCGCGTCAATGCGCCAAAGTGACTATAGACTTGACGCCTTGTGATAGGAACACACGATTGCCAAGATAAAACTACAATCACCAGAAGTTCAAAATTAACCTAAATACATAGGCCCTATAATTATTTTTTCCAAAAACATTTTTCCTTAAATAAACAGAAGAAAATATTTGCGATACTTTACAAAAGTAAAAGTTTACATTTTTCCTTTACATTAAATAAAACATGTTAAAATCAAAATTAGTTTATAACTATTTTTGTTGATCGGGTACATTGCTGTGGATATATTCTGGGTATAACGGGGAATGTATGCGGGATATGAACACTGACTTGTAACGCGTAGGAAATTACACACAGTGTTACAACAAACTTGACTCATATTTGTAAACAAGGCCTATGTGGCAACTTTAGGAAAATCTACAGTTGAAAACTTGGTTTTAAGCTTCCAATATTCTAAGGCAGTGCTCCTCAAAATGAAGAGGGGGCGGGCATGAAACCCTGCATGGTTCCTTGGGGCGAGGTGGTCAGTGGGGTACACAAAAACATACCACTAATAGGGTTAAGAATTTTGTTAATATTAATTTAGTGTTTCTACAATCAATTTTTAATAACAAAAGAGTCTTTTTTTAAAAAAAAGTATGGCCTCTATTAAGGATTTCCTCGACTATTAGCTGCTGGACACAATGACATGTCATAACAGGAAAACTGAAATAGTTTAGAGCAAAAGTTGGGGTACAGGGAGTACATGAGATAGTAGAGGAAGCAAGACTGAGATGGTATGGGCATGTAATGAGGATGTTGGAGTACATGAGATAGTAGAGGAAGCAAGACTGAGATGGTATGGACATGTAATGAGGATGTTGGAGTACATGAGATAGTAGAGG
>CABFOW010002521.1:0-24788 GCA_902141385.1 Timema californicum | reverse complement strand
AGGGGGGGGGGGGGTGAGAGGGAGATGTATCAGAGGGTGCCGCCCCCTTGTAAAAAAGGTTGAGAAACACTGCCCTTTATGGATTTTTAAACTAAAGAAAATTCTTGCATACCAATAAACATCTACATCCCCTAGAACCCAACTAAAAATTACATCTTTCATCACCAAACATTTACATAAAGAAGAAAAAGTTTCATCAACCTATGAAGGACAGAGATAACTAAATTATTCAGAGTTTTTATTAGTGGAGCAGGAATGTAAGGATTTGATTTAAATAAAGGGAAGGAGCTCAACCAAACTAAACTCTAGACAGTTCCAGTGAGAGAGAGAGAGAGAGAGCATGACAACAGGTCAGCTCAAGTGAGGACAGGAATGAACATATGATTGGAAAGTTGTGAGAAAACACCAATACGAGAGCGATACAAGACGCCAGATGGCTGCCTGGACTGTACCAGTATACCGTACCAGTGATTCCCAAACCTTTTCAGGCTCATGAACCAATTTTTAAAACAACAATTTTCGCGATCGACCCTCACTGTTATCGACATGAGACGAAAGAAGGTATGTTTGTGAATATACTTTTAAAAAAAATTCTCATAGTAAAGCATGTGCAAAAGAGGAAACTTGTTTCTAATTCCTGTCGATTATGGTATTGACGTCACCGCCACAACACAAACACGAAACCAGATTCCTGTATCCAAATATCGTGCACCTTATTTCGTACTTATTTCCCCAATTTTTTTTCTTAATTATCTATTTTCTGATAATCACCAAATTTTCACATTTCAATAACTTTTCAAGACCCACCAAATATTGGCTCACTACCCGTAGTTTGGGAACCAATGCTATACACTATACAGGGCGCATCAAAACTAGAGTGGACATTAATTTCCATGTTTATGGACTAAAAATAGTAATAATTAAGGATAAAATTAGTTTAAGAAATTATTTGTAATCCAGGTCCCTTGTTTTTTCCTCTTATTTGTGACACACCCTGTATCCAGGCATCACTATCAAGCAAGCAGCTATTTCTTCCCATACTGTCCACTAAATGTATGGAAGTTCTCGTACAAACGATATTTTAACAAGCGACTTCTTGAGAATATCAAAAAATTGTTTTTGGATCCACTAACACACCACTACTTGATTTAGAAAACACAAGCTCATGCACTTTAGAGCCCTCTAGTTTACTTATGAGGCTATATTAAGTTTACAACATATCATGTAAGTTGTAATTAGAAACTTGGAACAACCTGGAAACATAGCCCCAAGAATCATTAGATCATAGTAACAGATCCAATTTAATCCAAATGGATAGCCCAAAGATCCATCCCACTAAATTGACACATTTTATATACCAATCACCATTTTGTTCACACCATATGATGTAATAAAACTAGACGAAATCATTTTGAAAACGAAACAGCTTTTTTCAAAAACCTTTGGTCATATATTTTAAAATGCTACTTATATTTTAGAAAATCTATTTTAACTATAATACTTAAGAAATATATATATATAAATATATTTATCTTCAAATTTCATATATAAGTTCAAAGTGTATCACAATAATTGTAATAAAGATGGCATACATCTGTCAAAAATAAACCAGATACGTGGCTATAGATATGACATCTCTTCATCTCTTTCTTTTGTTCTGAATAAAGCTGCCCAGCAGCGCAGTTAACTACATTCAGTCTTGTGGCAATATGGCACACATCACCCCTACTACCCCCCCTCCCCCATTTCAACTTACACACAAACACGTACAAGCCCAGCATAGCATTGTCAGAGGGAAGCTTTACGGACATCGAACACAAACACTCGACTGCACAAAACCTAATAGAAATATTGTGTCGATTGGGTTTTCTTATGTCTGCATAAATGTGTGTATTATTTCAAATACCTCAGCAGCCAAGATATATAGAAAAAAAAACCCTTGACAAATGAATCTTGAAAGTGGGACTACTGCAAATCCGGTAGAATTCTTAGGTTCTGTGCAGTCGAGTGTACATATTACACAGCTGGGAAATAACACTCCTTTGCAAAAACAAAAGGTTTGCTATTTTCTGCCGAGGACTGTACATGAAATAAGCATCATAAAGAAAAACAGACACAATTATATCCTAGTTGTGAAAGTTTGTAATGCGAAACATGGTTCTAGTGTTTACAGTATTGTCTACAGGCCACAGACAAGGTTTACACCAGATACTCAGCCTTACGGGAGTCTCTCTCCGCTCCTCGGGCCAGGTTGAGTCCTTGGACACTGGGGGGTGCTAGTTGCTGTTATCAGTGATAACAGCTCTACCAAGTGAAACATCTCACTTTCAAATTGTTCTTTGTAGCCGGGTTGTGATCCGAACACAATAGGTTTGGTACCAGCAATGCACCCTAGTAACCAGTCGAGGGTATTTTAAGTTTGTTTACGACGAGACAATTTTCAAACATTCGTTTAATCAAAATAAAGAAACATAATATTCTAAGTAAGATATATAGAAAAAAAAACCCTTGACAAATGAATCTTGAAAGTGGGACTACTGCAAATCCGGTAGAATTCTTAGGTTCTGTGCAGTCGAGTGTACATATTACACAGCTGGGAAATAACACTCCTTTGCAAAAACAAAAGGTTTGCTATTTTCTGCCGAGGACTGTACATGAAATAAGCATCATAAAGAAAAACAGACACAATTATATCCTAGTTGTGAAAGTTTGTAATGCGAAACATGGTTCTAGTGTTTACAGTATTGTCTACAGGCCACAGACAAGGTTTACACCAGATACTCAGCCTTACGGGAGTCTCTCTCCGCTCCTCGGGCCAGGTTGAGTCCTTGGACACTGGGGGGTGCTAGTTGCTGTTATCAGTGATAACAGCTCTACCAAGTGAAACATCTCACTTTCAAATTGTTCTTTGTAGCCGGGTTGTGATCCGAACACAATAGGTTTGGTACCAGCAATGCACCCTAGTAACCAGTCGAGGGTATTTTAAGTTTGTTTACGACGAGACAATTTTCAAACATTCGTTTAATCAAAATAAAGAAACATAATATTCTAAGTTTTCTTTGTAATTTGTAGTCTGAGTAGGCTCGTTTGAGAGGTTGGTTTATGTGTAAAAGGTTGGGCTGCTACCTGAACCTAGCTTTGTGAAAGCCTGCTTATTTGACATTACAAGGCAATTTTTATCAGTTTATAGTAAAACTATCTTTAAAGTGAACTATTTTTAAAAATCCCTGCTTGATAACGATATTGTCACTCGGGACTGAACGTGTTGAAGGACTCGAGCTCTCCTATCGAACGCAACCGTTTAAACTTGTAGGATGTGGGGCTGGTGAATACCTTGTCTGTGCCCCGGGATGAAATCAATCTATCGATTGACACCAGCCAGGATATATTTGTGTCAACTTCTGCCAACATTTACTGACAATACATCAGCAGTGTCTCCAACTGTCTCCACATGTCTCCAACTGTCTCCACACTTCAAATACAAGGTATGGAGATATTTAGTTGAACGGGGTGGGTGCAGGAGCCAATATCAACTTAACGCTCATGTGATGTTAGCTTAATGTAAAGTAACTAGCGAGTGATCAGGATTCACGTACCGAAACAACTCGATCAAAAACACAGATGGATTTGGATTGTCTGAAAAAATAATAATAATAAAAAATATATTAAAGTCAAACAAGCATTTAGGGTTGATTGGGCAGCGAGTATTTGCAATAGAAGCTTATCGAATACACAAAATAGAGTGTAACAAAAGGCTAGGACATTTTAGAATTCGCAAGACATAAAAAAACTGTACCAAAGAAGTTGTCTGCATGCTGTAAGCAAACAAATGAATTACTAAATAGACCTGTTGAAATGTCTCGCAATATGATTGGCTAGTTAGAACATGTGATACCCTTCGCTTAAAGTATATGTAACGTGCGAGTTCTCCCAATGATAACTATTTAAAGTTAAGTGAACATTAAATTAACTGCATCGTAATGGCTTCCATTTAAAAACACGAGGAGGACCGTTATATTAATTGTGATCCCAGCATCAAACTCACACAATTCGAGGAAGTTATGTCGGCCTCACAGTTCCCGTTGGCCAGCTGTTGACTGATGCACCTGGGGACACGTTGAAATGGGTCGACTTCCAACCAGACAAAAGAGCAAAATCAGCCGGCACACATTAAACTAAAATTTGACCACCAGCTAAGCTTACCAAGCTGGATTGTTAGGGGCGTACAAAGTGTTTCAAAAGGCCCAACTCCTTCGCTTCAACCTCGGCACCCACAATAAACTTAACATCTTGGAAATATTTCTAATGAAGAAGAAAACTTTGATATATTATAAATAGCTTTGAAATATCTCCCTAAAGATGACATATTTCAAGATATCATAGTTTTTATAACAGCCACCAAACAGTACTTTAACATCGACTAGTGAAGTGATTAAATGACTTCTCTCACATAAGCAGAGATGGATCCAGATATATCGATATGAAATAATATAGTATACTTTACTTTTTCCTCTTAACCTTTTTATCTACCTGGCTACACTTATCGGCTAACTAAAAATTTAAAAGTAGTTTTATGCGACAAAAAAAAAACTTTCTCTATGACTCCATCTCGCATGTTTCAAGCTTCTCTGACCTTCACACACCCCTACTGAATTGTATAAAAATAAATGTAATTCCGAATTTATAAAAAATGAAACATGATTTTGTCAATAATTTTAAGTGGCCGACTATAAACAAGTAAACATTTTGAGTTGGGGAAGTAGTTGGCACTCGATGTTTTGAACAGTATGATTGTCAGCAAGAAGAGTTTTGCGTTGCTACTGGCCCATTCCAGCACTTGGCACATACCACTAGTGTAATACTATAATATCATGCATACAGACACAAAGAATGTACAGTCTGTTTGGGTTGGGTCTGACCACACACTACTATCAAGGTGGTAAAAGTCACCAGGAAATATTACCCAACATTTTGGGGGAAATTGTTTAGATATTCTCATAAATCTAATTAAATAAATAAATATTCGGTAGATATAAGAGAAACCAGGAAAGTGGAAGCGGTGGGTATGAAGTTTGTGAGAAACATGTTATCTGTAATCAAGAGGAACAGGATTATAAATTAAGTGGTAAGTACTGGCATGTAATGAGGATGTTGAGTACATAAGATAGTAGAGGAAGCAAGAGTGAGATGGTATGGTCATGTAATGAGGATGTTGGAGTACATGAGATAGTAGAGGAAGCAAGACTGAGATGGTATGGACATGTAATGAGGATGTTGGAGTACATGAGATAGTAGAGGAAGCAAGACTGAGATGGTATGGACATGTAATGAGGATGTTGGAGTACATGAGATAGTAGAGGAAGCAAGACTGAGATGGTATGGACATGTAATGAGGATGTTGGAGTACATGAGATAGTAGAGGAAGCAAGACTGAGATGGTATGGACATGTAATGAGGATGTTGGAGTACATGAGATAGTAGAGGAAGCAAGACTGAGATGGTATGGACATGTAATGAGGATGTTGGAGTACATGAGATAGTAGAGGAAGCAAGACTGAGATGGTATGGACATGTAATGAGGATGTTGGAGTACATTAGATAGTAGAGGAACCAAGACTGAGATGGTATGGACATGTAATGAGGATGTTGGAGTACATGAGATAGTAGAGGAAGCAATACTGAGATGGTATATTCATGTAATGAGGATGTTGGAGTACACGAGATAGTAGAGGAAGCAAGACTGAGATGGTATGGACATGCAATGAGGATGTTGGAGTACATGAGATAGTAGAGGAAGCAATACTGAGATGACATATTCATGTATAGAGGATGGAAAAGGATTGAATCCCAAGTAGAATGATGGAGTTGAAAGTTTGGAGGGAAAAGATTACAAGTGAGGCAAAGAAACTTGATGATAGGAGCAGATAACAGCAGGTGTGCAAGTGAGAGTAGAAGAATCAAATAAAGAAGGAAGAATGGTGGGAGGAAAGAGGAATGTGGAGACATTTTGCTAAAATGACTTGGCCACAGGCAACAATTCATTATGATGATGATGATGATGATAAGTATAAATACATACAGACACATATTTAGCACTGTGTCTAACTACCCATTTGGGTTAAATCTTGCAAAGGATTTTCAAATACCTATGTATTTTGAAAAGTAAAATAGAAATTTTAAATGTCTTTTGGAAGTTAAAAAGTAGTTAATGTATAATGTTACCAAATTTGTAAAAATATTTTTATGAAATACTAATGGTAGAATACAAGATCACAAACTTGCAGATGAATCAATAAAATGTCCCAAAAATGCAGGCATATTAATTTAACTGCCTAATAAATTGGTGGAAGTGATTTACCACCTTTTACATAAACATTTACATATGTGTAGTCACATTTTACCCAGACATACTGTACATAGAATATCAATATGTAAGCAATTTGGTATTTTGGCAAAATATTCCTGGCACATGAGTATTTATATTTCTAAAAATATTATAGATTTAATTGCTCGACTATTTCGCTATCAAATCTTATAATAAGGTCGTATGGTTTTCAAGATTTTATCAAAAAGATATTAAAATCCATCTTAATTCCCAGTGCGATTTATGTTATTAATTTCTCAAATTTAAATTGATCAACTATATAAGAAATTTTCTAAACATATAATTGCTATTTTTGTAACTATATTTATTTATAGGTCTAGATTGTGTCAAAAGTTAACACACACATATATATGTTAACTTTTGAGCAGCATGTGGTCAAATATATGACAACATGGTGCTTTGTTAAAAAAAAAGATGAGCAAAGTTTCAGACCAAAAATGATGCTTCCTTATGTATTTGTTTTATGAAATATCACCACCTTGATGGTGTAAAGTTACACCCCACCCCCTTTCCCCCCCAACGCCATAACCCTATAAAAGGGGATGTTTTGATAAGACTCAAAAACCACACGACTACTTGGTTAAGTCTTAGCTCCACTAAGTAGATAGTAAAATATTTTGAAGACTACTCACTTAAATCTACAACTTTTAATCTACTTAAATATTCTTGAGTAAAAATTTGATATTTTTCAAAACAGAAAACAATCTCTCTTCAATGTGCTTTATTTTTGTTAAAGCTTAAATTGTTATATAAAGTATATTATTTTTCTAAAGGAAAAAAAAATTTAGTGGGCAACATTAAAAGTTTGTTTTTGATACATAAGGGCTGCCAATAAACTATGTCATAATGCTTATTTTGGCTTCTTTTTATTTTATAAACCTCCGTCTTCCCCCCTTGTCACAATTTTGTGAATCCCCTTGCTAATATGATGTCACAATATCATGCATCTACCCCCTATTTAAATAGGTTATTTTGATTTTAGCGCCTATATAACCCTTTTACTGAAACATGTTCGTACATGTTCACCAAGATCGACAATCTAAGTCAATCGTCGTGTGTTTATATGTGTGCACAGTCAGGTTTATTAACACAGAATGCTGCCCAACGCACTTAATTGTAATGTGATGTTACACATTAGCCGACTCCCTCCCTCCCCCTCATCATACCAAGCACTACTCCCTCCCATCCTCGATATGCATGTACACGTAGTTTAAGGACAGCCCCGTATTGATCTCAATATGATTTAAACTTTATAGGGCTCTACCTGTATCTTGCCAAGACAAGCCCGCTAATTATCTAAGGAAGGTAATAATATAATAATATAAAATAGAGCACATTGAAGAGAAGTGTCCTCCGCTAGTTCTGGTCGAGAGTCTTTGTTAGCGTGAGCAGTAGAGGATAGTGGATGTCCTCGTCATAGTTGCAGCTGTTCTTCATCTCCAGGTGCCTCCGCCAAACATGCTCATTGTACCGCTGGCTACTGGCGCAGGTGAACCCTCGCAACCGCGCCTCCTCCGCAAACTTGGCAAGAGTGCCTCCTCGGCCCGGAGCCATGACCAGGGCCACGCCGTTCGGCCTTAAGGCGGCCCACACCGTCTCCACCAAGTCCCGCCGCGCGTCGTCGAAGAACAGACAGTCCGCGGAAAGCACCGCATCGTACGTCTGGCCGCCCAATGCCCCGAGGTCTCCCCATTGCAGGACGGAGAAGGTCACGCAGCCATTCCCGCCTAGACCATTCCTCTCCACGACGTGGCCGAGATTATCGACAGCCAGACGGTTGCCATCGGTGAGCCTGACGCTGGCGGCGGCCGAGTACTTGGCGAGCATGAGCCCCGCGAGGCAGGTCATGCCTCCTCCCAGCTCCAACACGGCCTGACCACGGAACTCGAGAAGACTTCCCAGAACGTGATACGCCAACACCTCCTCCGATGGCCACACGCAGATGTTGCCTGTGTTGTTGAAGCCCATCAACTCTGTGGCGGTGAAGGGCCGTACGGGGTGTCGTACGTCTACATGGTAGGTCTCCCTGGCCAGGGTGGCGGAGTACTGGAACCAGGGCGGGTCAGAGCGCTCGAGTGGGCAGGAGGTGATGAGCTGATAGGAGGTGAAGCGCCGGAGAGAAATTACATCGTCTTGCCGCGGGCCTGTGTCCGCGTTCTTATGCAAGGCGCATGCCAGTAGTTTCCAGCGCTGGCGCGCCACCTCATTGCGTCCTTCCCCCAGCACTCGTTGTGGGGGCAGACCGTTGCAGGCCACGGACATGGTTCATCTACTACCGCATCAGTCTTGTATCCCCCGGGGGGAAATAATTCCTCCAATCCTTCTATCTAAAGCTCTGGTGTTAACGGACAATTTGTAATTTAAGGCATTGCTGTTCACAGTGCATTTTATTGGTCTAGTTAGAGCCTGAAAATGGAGGAAACATCAAGGCTTTAAATTTACTGTTATAAAATTTAGCATTGTAGCATAAACTAACGAGAAAGCTATGAAAATAATATTTTGAAAAATATAAGATTTCTACCTGAAAGGGTCATATTCATAAATTGAAAAATGAGTCGCGCATGAAAATCGGAACCGGGCCCCTTGATTTCACGCACCAACGTTCTACCGCCAAGATATTCAGGACTTGTCCTATGCTCAAGGCCATGTCATAACTTTAAGACAGAGTCTGATGGACATGTCTGGAAATAATCACACGTACTGTAGTAGCAATGGTAGCAGATGAATGTCCCCGAGCAAGAATTCTGGATAGCTTTGTGGTAGAGCATTGATTCGTTAAACTAAGGGTCCCCAGGTTAGATTCCAGTGTCAAGGTGTGATTTTTCAAAACTTACTGTTCAAATATGATACTTGATGCGCCTACATCTGTAACAACAAGATCATTTACATCTTCTAGCCTTCGCGAGTTGCGTACAATTAATCATATGAATGTTATAATTTGTCCATCCTTAAAAAGAGCGTTTTTGAAAAAGAGGAACTGTCAAATCATACATGTATTTAAAACATCAAATTAGATTTTTTGAAATGTAGACGTGACCAAGCCTAAGGCTTGAACATACCTCTGGAGAGATTATTGAATGTCACATTTTAATGAATAAAATAAGGATGGTAGGTCTAGTGATTGCACTTCAATGCAAATCTATTTTCCACTTATTAATAAATACATACTAAAATAAAAATGTTGAGCCTATTATTATTATTATTATTATTATTATTATTATTAGAACCGCGTCTTACTACCCATTCGGGTTATACGCACTTACGCTAATGTGTAATGGTAGGGTGATTGTGAGATGAAATGGAGGACCTACAGTTTAACGTGGAATCCGAACCACGGTGGAGGCCTGGCATTCCCCACATTCACAAGATGTCTTGTCAGAGGTGAAGGAAGGGTTTGGTAATCAGATAAATCTTTGCCGGGACCGAGGATTGAACCCCGGCCGCCAGCATAGAAGTTTGACACCTTATCCCTAGACCGCTAGGTCACCTGTAGCTTAAAAGATAGGGTCATAGTGTAATCAACCAAGGTAAGACCAGCTTTGATGGCTGCATGGTCTAAGCCACTATTCTGGGAATAGACTCACTGCCAAAGATGTGGGGATCCAAGTTCGATCCTGGTCAGATACACAGAGGGTGGTTGTTTTCCTAAATGGTTTTCCACTCTCCTTCCGTGCAAATTTGGGTACAATCCCTCTTAATTAAACCTTCATAACACTTAAATATATAAAAGTGTACAGATCTCACACATGTGTATTTTGTTCAATTTAAATTTTATAATTATTTTCAAAGGCAAATTAAATTATTCAAAATAAATGCCTTTTTGATGCCAAAAAATTTAGTAAGTATTATAACATATTTAAATAAGTTCATCCTCATTAGCTTAAGTTATTTATAACGTTAAGGAAATTAAGTAGGTCTTAATTTAGATTATATCCTGAGAAAATAACAGCCATAAAATACAAAAGGAAATAGAACATTGGGGATGAATATTAATGTGTCTGTGTAGTGTAGTGGGCCTTAAAAAAAACTTTTAAACCTGCGTGCCTTAGTCTAATACAAAGAAAATATAATGCATAAAATAGCTCTCTACATTCCATGCATTTATTAATTGGAACTGTCAAAAGTTCCTGTGTTTAGTTTACTGCAGTAATTAGATGATGTAATAGTGAAACATTATAGCCTATAAGTGATAAAAAAATATACCTCTAAAAATTACTAACACACATTAATACATTTTAATACGCGTACAACTAACTCTTAACATTCCCGTCTCACAAAACCGTCATGCTGTCAAAAGTTTGTCCCATTTGACGCGCAAGCTAAGCCACTTAACTGAACACTGACCAGATTCGGGTCACTCTCTGCTTTTATAGGTATTTCGCAAGGTCAAGGACGGATTCAGAGGTTTCTAATTGTATGAACTCCCAGAGCTCTTCCTCTCTTATACCTTAAATTAAGTTTCAAACGGTCTGGGGATTGTTTGTTTACAATGGCCCTATTCTTAGTTCTTGGTAGTCAAGGAGAAAACACGGTAGTCTATTTAAATAAGTTTACCCTTATCTGTAAATTGTTATTTAGACAAGTTATAGTTGAATTGACAAATCGAGAGTTGACTTACATTTCTGCATTGAGATTAATATTCTCAAAAATAACATTTCTTGTATAAAGTTTTTAAAAAAATATCAAAATCTACACCACTATTACGATCACAACAGCGACATGATGAAAACAAATGAGAATCGTTATCGCAATGCGCAAGGCATGCGCTAATGCGTTTTAAACAAGTTCGCATCACAATGCGAGATGTCAATATTATGTTGTGTTTTTCGTCTGCTATTTCCCGTGAAAATATTATGACTTTTCTTAAAATACTTTTTTCACGTTATATTATTTGACTTTTTAGCTATCATCTAATAAACAACAAATATATTGTAAATGTGATATTTTTAAATGTAATATTGATCTATCCTAACTGAAAAAATACCAACAATTTCGGAAAATGGCTGGAATGGAAACCAGCTGTTCACATTTTTCTTGTGGATGAAACTAAACAAAATAATGTGATCGCAATATTATTTGGCTGTATTATTACAAACATGTCTACATCGGTGATGATAGGCACAGACTACCTGCCTCTTCATCACAAATCTAAAGGTCACGCGTTGCGTGTGCCCTTTTCTAAATTAGCCTGGATAACAGTTTCTCTCCCGCTGCTTGGTTTTATATTTTGTGTAATTTGGTCTATACTCTTCAATTATGAGAGGTCAACTTACACACATTGTGAAGTAAGTAGAAAGATATACCATTCACATAATTCCATTTATTGCTCCCCTCATCCCTACAACCTTAAATTACATTATTGTTGTTAATAACCTGACTATAAAATAATTGTGGCATCATTATTAGACAAAGGCCTGCTTTTGGAAAAAATTGCATATTACGAAAAATAACACAACCATTGAGCATCATACAGCCCACTAGATTTATAAAAACACTAGACATATTAATAAAACACTTATTGATATAATATGTCGGACAAGAAATGATCCAATCACCTACTCGATATGCTTCGGCTTTGTTTAACAAAAAACCAAGTTGCAGTTCTTTGTTAGATCAGAGTTAACTTAACAAACCATTGAATACTAAAACAATGTCCTAGTTAAAATATGGTGGTGATAAGCTTTATCCGTCCCATTTTAAGGCTCTTTATCTTTGTGATGGTACAATATTTTATTTTTTTACACACACAAGAATACATAGAATCAAATGACACTGCTATATTTAAGGAAGTAATAATCATTATTGTTAAATGCACATAAGGTGTTTATTTGGCTCAAACTTTTGTTATTTATTAGTCCTACCAAAAATCATAAGTAGACCCTACATACCTAGGTCATTAGGTGTAAAAGTGTTTTTCTCGTCATTAACCCTTTTTCTTAAAAAAATAAGTAAGAGTAGCGCACTCGATATTTTCTTAATTTTGTTTTTTAATAAGACTTATTATTATTATTATTAGCACCGCGTCTTACAACCCGTTCGGGTTATACGCACTTACACTAATGTGTAATGGTAGGGTGATTGTGAGATGAAATGGAGGACCTACAGTCTAACGTGGAATCCGAACCACGGTGGAGACCTGGCATTCCTCACATTCACAAGATGTCTTGTCAGAGGTGAAGTTTAATAAGACTTGAATTTATGATGGTTGGCCAGATGCTTTATATCAAGCGTGTTCAACCTTTCCCCGACTGAGGGCTGTGAAAGTTCGTGGGGAATTGGCCGGGGGTCCATACATGTGATTTATAATGTATAGTGCCCAACTATAGTAGCCTACATATACTCATCCAGCCTTCCATCACACTTATGACTTTGGAAACTTTGTAGAAGTTTGTGAACATTTACGTCAGTTACAAGAGTCTAATTTGTTGTTTATTTCTGTAATTTGAAATATTTTAATTTGAGATGGCGGGCCACACACAGCAAACTCTGAGGCCTTCTTTAGATAAAGTTCAAGCACTCGTATTAATGTCTGCGCTCGGCTATAAACGTTACCCCCAATATTGCTGTCACAGGTCGCCAACTACTTGCCGTCAATATCAGCAGCTATCGGCAGCTACTCTCCCCAGAACCAGGTGTGGAAGACCGCCATATTCATCCACGCCGGTCCGAGGTTTCTCATAGCTCGCATGTACTACAAGTACTATCAGAGCGTGCTGTACCACTGGATCCATTTCCTGGCGGCCATCGCGTGTTGGCTAAACGTCACCGAGAACCTGGCCCTCGTTAGGGCTCACCTTCATCTCGTCCTCCGAGAACTACTGTGAGGAACGACACCTTCTCGTTAATAGACCCGGAAAGCATCACTAGATTTAATATTTCAGTTTAATTTGAATATGTTGCTGAGATAGTTGGTTGTCGTCATAAATAAATGGACGTGAAATGTAATCATTATAAATATAACTACTTTAACATATTATTTAACTTTTTGATCACAAAGAAATCCCAAAATAGCTAATTTTAAGTATTATTATTATCACCGTATCTTACTATCAGTTCGAGTTCCACGCAATAATTCTATGTAACTTTGTATACTGACAACCTTAGAAAAATATGACAGTAAAAAAATTAATAAACTAAAATTAATTTTTGTTTCCCCACTCATTCAGATTATATGCAAATGTACTAATTTAAATTACTCTAATGTCTTAGAGATGAGAACGGTTGAATTTAGAATAAGTGTATCTGCTTTTGTTTGGAAGGGGAGTGGTAAATTATTTGGGGTAAAACCCCCCGACCAGCTTTGTGAGAGTTAAGGGCAATAGACAAGCACACACTTAGGTAGCCTAATATAAATGATTTTTATTTCATAAAATAATGAAACAGCACAAAAGATCAAATTTGAAAATTACCTTAAGTTGTTTATGTGTGCGATGTCTTGACACTTTAGCTCAGCTAATTGGGTGTCCGGCTATTATGATAAGGGTCCCGGGTTCAATTCTCGGCACTTCTGAAAACTATCTTATTGGCTAGATGTGGGTTTCCCCTTTAACAATGATGACGGTGACCTGATGGTCTAGGGGTAAGGTGTCAGCCTTCTATGCTGGCGGCCGGGGTTCAATCCTCGGTCCCGGCAAAGATTTATCTGATTACCAAACCCTTCCTTCACCTCTGACAAGACATCTTGTGAATGTGGGGAATGCCAGGCCTCCACCGTGGTTCGGATCCCATGTTAAACTGTAGGTCCTCCATTTCATCTCACAATCACCCTACCATTACACATTAGCGTAAGTGCGTATAACCCGAACGGGTAGTAAGACGCGGTGCTAATGATGATAATAATAATAATAATAATAATAATAATAATTAAATGTGTGCGATTGTTACAGCCGTTCATGAGAAATGTTTTATGATGTTCATGGTGACATCGGAGCTGTACATGATGCTCACCTGTTACCTGCTGAGGAGTATGCGCTGTCAGCCTCCCGACAACGTAGAGACCCGCTCTCTCAGGATCAAATACCAACTGCTGGTTGTGAACGTGATCTCCTTCGCATTGGCCGCATACTGCTTTCTGCGCCACAACTGGTACTGCGAGCCGGGTGGTATGTAATTAACTATCATCTCGACTCCCTGACGGGGCACCCTACCTTCTATGTGTGGGTGCTGTGCACAGATCGACCATTAGACATCCCCCTGCTAAATTTCAACCTTTTGTTGTGATTTCATGAAAAATTGTAAGATTCCACAAAAATTTAAGATCAATTTTTGTCTTTGGAATTTTTAATGTTACCTGTTTTAAAAAAAAATTGTGTTATTGCATTGTTGTCTTTTGCTATTTTTTGTAGACAAATATTCTTGAAGAATATATTTTACAACCCACAAGACTAGAGAATCCAAAACTTTCTTTCCTTTACTACAAACTATTATACGAGACTGATTCACCTTCAAATCAACTCTCATGGTGGGCTCTTAATTTCTTCGTGGAGGTGGAGGCAGAATAAACCCATTTTCACTGTTTTTAGCACTTTTTCTTTATACCCGTCCATACTTAACACACATGTACACACTAGGCTAATGTGTCAGGAAGTGAGAAAAGTTTAATTGTAGTGGAAGTGTACCCACATTTGTTTAGAAACATTTATTTGGAAAACCATTTATTAAAACCTCCCTCAGTATACACAACTGGGATTGGAACTGTGATCTAGCTGTCATAAGCAGTCCATTCTGTTGGGGGGTGAGTGACACCTCTTAATTTTTCTCTTTTTCACACATTCGTCTAGAACATTTAGTCGCCATCTTACATGACCTACCCCTTCCTTTGGATTCACACACTCTACCTTCATATATTTGCTTTGTCACTTGATCCACACTCATCCTCTCAACATGCCCAAACCAACGTGAGACGCTTCTTTCACATTGATGTATCGGATTCCTTTTCGAACACACTCTTTCAGCACCCATTCAGTACAGACTCGGTCTATACGAGTCTTTTCACAAACATTTCTTAGATATCTCATTCCAACCACATTCCCCTTGCTCTTGTGTGTCCCATGACAAACCCACGCTTCACATCCATTAAACAGTGTAGGATAGCGCTCACATTCTTTCATTTCTTTGCCTTTTTTAGATAATACAACTTAACAGAATTTATTTTATAAGTCATATAAAACCAAGTTACCTTTACTCATTTTGCATTGCTCCCAATGTGGATTTAATTTTCTTAAATAAAACAATTCACTGTTTTTTTTTATGGTACATCACAAACTTGCTTACAGGAAAGGAGTATTTGAGGTTAAGATAGGGTTACGAGAGAGGGAGATCAACTCGACTTGTCCTTAAATTCAAAATATTTGATCTAAAGGCTGTGGCTCCATACATTTCAGAGGTTGTGTTTTTTTCAAAATATTTTGTACATTTGTCATAATAAGGGGAGCACAAGTTTAAGAAACATGTTTTACTCTTAGAGTTGTTTGGAGGGAGATTCTGTGGTTTTTTGTCTGGCGGTCACAGACATGGGAAACCTGGAATAGTCAGGGAATTTGAAAATTGAGGAAAAAATCAACAAAAAGTCAAAGAATTTAACCATGAAGCATTAATTATCTACATTACATCAAAACAAGAGAAACTTCAAATTTAGTCAACTCCTCATCAATATTGTAAACGACAATAGAGGAGACCAGATGTGAGGCTGACACCTTTGTCAATGCACTCATCACTACAGTTCACAGATAAAATTGGTCCATCCATACTAAGTAGTTTACAGTTATGTAAACGGATAAAGAGGGGACAAAATGTAGTCTCTAAAACCTGGAAATGTCAGGGAATTCAATAAGTGAATTCCTGTGGCCAATATAGTTTCCCCCCCTCCCCTGCAACATTTTGCTATATTATCTGCACAGATTTTAGGAGATTATAAAAAAGAATCATCCCACCATTTTTTTTGTCCATAGAACTCACATAAATGTAATAAAACTGAATAATTGGTCGACCACACACACACACGACTGATTGTCTCTAATTGCAGTGTACTCACTGTTTTCCCTGTGCGAGTACGTGGTCGTGCTGACCAACATGGGGTTTCACACGACTAATTGTCTCTAATTGCAGTGTACTCACTGTTTTCCCTGTGCGAGTACGTGGTCGTGCTGACCAACATGGAGTTTCACACGACTGATTGTCCCTAATTGCAGTGTACTCAATGTTTTCCTTGTGCGAGTACGTGGTCGTGCTGACCAACATGGGGTTTCACACGACTGATTGTCTCTAATTGCAGTTTACTCACTGTTTTCCCTGTGCGAGTACGTGGTCGTGCTGACCAACATGGGGTTTCACATGACTGCCTCTTGGGACTTCCATGGTCGCGAGCTGCTCGTCTGGCTCCCTGGAGTACACTTCAGTTGACAGGGTCGATTCCCCAAGAAGCAACTCCAATAACAAATCTCCCAGTCCGTCACAAACAGTGTAGACCCTAGAAAACTAGCCCCGGAACTTTGGGTGAGTAGGAGCTTGTCATTATTTGATTTGAAATTAGTTTTTAGGGCTAAGTTTAAAAAAATAAATATTTTTCTTTATTGAACTTCATCACTAACATTGCAATGGGTTTAATATGGAATTATCTTAGGTTGCAAATACATCCTTCTCTGACATCATATTTCGATTAGTTGAAAAATGACACCTGGACACGGGAATAGAACCAAGGACCCTTGGAATAGCCTACCAATACTCTGCCACAGAGCTACTCATGATTCATTCTTTTCTCAGGGTCATTCTTCACTCATAATTTGAATGTCACGGCGCACTAAGCCAAGGGTCCGGGATTCACTTATTTTGTCTAGATGACATTTTTCAACCCGATGAAATTATTTCGGGTTGTTTCTAATTTTGAAACAAGCTTGATCTTAATTTATTTTAGATTTTAAAATGTTACTTTTCTTTAAAATATCTCAATCATATTTAATTAAAAGTGTTTTTATCACAACTTTAATATATATTTTTTATTTTATATATATATATAAAATTAAGTTTTAAAATTATATATTTATGAAACCCAAGCTCAATTTGACTCTATATTCGGGAGCTTTATGAAATTGAGATTGATTTAAATGTAAAAACTTGCGCTCACACACCCCTAATAAAAATTACTAAACATTTTCTTGTCGTCCTTGGTGGACTTAGGATCCGATGTTTGCCGGTTCAAGCCCGGCCATGATCAACGAAATGTTCACCTAGTTATGAAAATCCGTAGCACATTTTCCTTGGAAGGGGAAGTAAAGCCGTCGGTCCCATGTCGATTGTAGCGTGTAAAAGAACCCTCAAAGTTATATGAGATAACTTTCCGACATAATTTGTAGGTTCTTTCTCACTAATATAAATTCAGTGTGGAAAGCAAAAGAAAACTACCGCACTCTCTAAATATGTTTTCTTCCAGTTGGTGTAGGTGGGTGACACTTACCCACCAAAAGGTTGAGTGCTCGTGCCACTAACTGATGTGTGGGAAACACAACAGCACCCACCTCTGGGCTCTTGACTCACTGTTACATTACCACTAACCATTTGCTTGTGCTAGCTGAGTATTTCTTTATTAGATACATACCATTGTTGTAGTGCCCCAAGGGGGCCTGGGTCATCAATCTAGCTTAACCAGGATATGCTATCCTAGGCGCTCCAAATGGTACTACTCTTTGGCTCCTGCCGATATGAATTAATGTGCTGCTATGGTCCCAGTGTACCAACATGATGTTCCTCATATTAAGATATTGGTATCATATGTTTTATTACCGAGGAGCCAGGGGCAGCTTGGGGCAGCTGACTGGCCCATGGTTCAATCTAATGAAGTAAGGATTCTTTGAAGTTCTTCACCGTTACTAACTACGCCCTGATAAACCTGACAGTTTCAGCCCCAAGAGAAGGCTCCACGCTTCGACCCACGGAGAGTACCTCCTCTTGCTTCCGACGAGACCTTGAGCTTCCCTTGCCTTCCTCTGGTTGACCCCTCCCCTCTGGGGGTCATGGCCAGGCACTCTGTCGAGTCCATTGTGCGGCAGATACCGACGGGCCCCGCCGAGTGCCGGTGTCCCCTCTGGCCCTGCGGCACCAGCCGGGATACGTTACCGACCTACCAGCAGTATGTGTACATGATGGTGGACCACAGAGCGCACAGATGTGAAGGGTTGGTAACCTTGGGACACGTTACCAACCTACCAGCGGTTTGTGTTTATGACGGTGGATCGCAAGGCACGCAGGTGTGAGGGGTTGGTAGCTTTGGTACGTGTTGAATATCCATGAATGTACTCGCCACCGTTAGTTAAGAATGTCACCATGACTATGTTTGGAAGGGCAGGTACACATTTTTAAACTAGTTAATTTAGATTGTTTCTTTTTGTAAGTTTACATTTTCAGAAAAACAAACGTATGTTATGTGTAGGGTGTGCAAAATTTTGAAATGTCAAAGTCTAAGGTAAAATCTCGACTTTGAAAATATATCTCCCTGAATGGTTCTTAAACCATGTGTTGGTTGAAGTTCTAGTTCGAAAAGGTTTGAGCTGCCTCTACCATGTTGTGTTCAATCTATTCTTAAACCTTTATTCTTTTAAATAAAACCATCAAACAAATCAAGGCTGTATTAGATATACACGCAAACCTATTCACGTTGTTTCTTTAATGGTAGGCAAGAAACTATGCATTTGGTGCAAAAAAAACCAACTCTTTACTTAATCCATCCTCACTAACTTTCTCTAAACCTTCCTATCTTTACATACTTCCCTCACTTCAACACCATCTATTCACCGAGTCATACATGCTCTTTTCTTATTTAAACTCTTAATCTTTCTTTTTTTTTCCACACACATATGACTAAAACATTTAACCACACATTACATGCGCTACCCCTTCCTTTTGATCCACACCCTCTACCTTCATATATTTGCTTAGTCACTTTATCCGCTCATCACGCCTAAACCAACGTAAGACGCTTCTTTCACATCTTCAGCACCCATTCATCACTGACTCTGTACATACGATTCTTTCCACAAGCTGGATTAGATTAATGGAAAAACAGTACCAACATTTTAAAAACAATAGTTATGATAGTAACATTGCTGTTTGTACGAAGGTAGGTGGGGTGGCGGGGATACATTCTCAATCAAGTTTTTAGTTTGTATTTCCAATTATAAAGTAATTCTTATTTTAATTAACGATGCACTACAATATTTATTATATATAAAACTACCCGTATCAAAGGAAATATTTTTAATTTCAGCAAAAATTGGGTTTTTATTTCAATGAATATATATATATATATATATGTATAAAGTTGAAGCCGGAAGTTCAACACGAACTGTACGGGAAGTCAACACTTTGAGTGACGAGACTAAGGAAGATTTGTTTGGAAACACATTCCACACACAGACTAATGAACTATTGTCGCGTTCAGAGAGCCTTAAAGCTGCGATACTTTGCGACGTGATTACTCAACACAAATATACTGCATTTTATATGGGTGTTTTTTATTCTTTTTTTATTTCTAAATAAGATCACAAGTATCAGTTGGTAGTGAGTGAATGAGTTATTGAATAAAAGACTAGCAAAACTTCAACTCACAGCATTTTTCTTTATTATTAATTTTTACAACGATATTAAATTAAGCCTGTGCTAATCTAATATTTTATAATCAAATATTTTCAAATCTAAATCTAATATAATTATTTAAATTTTTTAATTGATTTCATTTAAAAAATAATAACTCAAACTCAAAAAATTACCACATTTGAAATATTACGAGATTCACAAGTTTCTACTGTCAAGTTAAATAATGGATCTATGTTAACCTCTTTAAAAAGTTGGATTTTTTTAACTTTTAGACTCAAATTAAATTCCATCTAATCCAAATATTGGGATGTATTTGGATTTGAAATTTAGAATCTGTTAAAAATATTTACATATATAACGTTACGGAAGTTGTAATGGAATATGAAAACTAACAAGATTTGGATTCAGATTGAAAATGTTTAGTTTTTTTCACAGGCTTGAACTAATCACTTCTTCAATAGATCAAAACAATTATTTTACTACAGTAGTACCTCGGTTATCCGAATCAGAGGAGGCTCAACTCAAGATTTCACAAAGCAAAAATTTTGGATGGTTTTTAAATTCAAGTTGTGATGGTAAAAGTAAATATTTATTCAGAAGCATGTTTTATGATAGTAACATTTATATTGTTAAGTGCCAGCCTGGCCTGGTTTTACCCGCATGTATCTGGGCGGCACAACGAGCCATCTATCCAAACACGGGAGATCAGAACACAGGAAAGTCAGGGCCGCTACATAACTTGTCGAGTTCGATAGTAAACAACAAAGGAACGTGTCTGGCTTGTCATTGACGGAAACTACCCAATTATAGAGATCCGCGGACCTCAAAAAAGAGTCTTAACTACAGGAGCGAAAGGCTGGACCATTACAACTAAAGTTAAGATGAGAGCTTCATGGACATTTTTATTTCATTAATTTCTAGGGTAGACTGTGAAAGAAACAAACTCTGGAAAAATCGAGTCCTACTTCTTAAACCTGTCTAGTAAATCAAAAACAGCATTTCGATTAACCCTGGTTTCAATTGAGCGAAGTTCTACTGTATTATTACTAACACATGTGATTATAAAGTGTCAATAAGGGGTAAGGATGTACCAAGCTCCCTTAATCCGCCTTGGTACTTTCTGCCTTTGACAGAATTTGTTAGACTAGACCAAAATTTACAATAGTGATGTTTGTCAACTGTACTATCATTACATACTTGTGTTTTAATATACTTGTACTATTGACATAATACTTAATTTTTTGTATGAAATAAACTGCATTAAGCTTGTTATTATGTATATCATTAAATAAATATGATAGAATCCTAAAAAAGTAAAAACCGCAACACGTATTTCCAGACCCGGTTAAGTTGGAAGCAGGCACATCAATGGATCACAGAGTCTAGAAAAACCAACCAACCTAAATATTCGTTTACTCAACCATTGCATCATCAACACCGAGATCATTAGTAGAAACTCTAGGCAATTCTCAGTTCACACGAGAAGTTTTCATCCTTCAACAACTAAGTTGGCAACACTGAAGCTAACTTCCTGTTGTCGACCTCTCACGGTCTCGAAGTAAAGTGCTCGCCAGATGTTCTTGGGTTCAAACCCAGCCGGAGTCGACAGATATTTCTTATATTCTGAAAATTTAAAAATGACACCTGGACACGGGTATCGAACCCGGGACCTTTGGCCTAGTACGCCAATTCTCTAACCACTGAGCTATCCAGAAATCGTCCCGTGCCCAGGGTCATTATTCACTCATATTTTAAGGCAGAGTCTGTGATGGACGTGCGGAAATCGTCGGCTACAAATGTGTGATTTATTGAGATCACGAGCTACCAGATAACGCAGCCATCTTCGACTCGGTAATTGGCCATTTGTACAATTTTCTTGAGCGATAAAAAACCTTGGCACAACTTCCTCCTGAGGGGAAGTAAAGCTGTCGGTCCCGTGTCGATTGTGGCACGTAAAAACACAATGGATGATATATGTAGATACCTTTCCCGGCAAGATTGGTAAGCCATTTTGCTTTCACTCATAGAAATTGTCTTGTGCTGATATAATCAGTCAGTTCATAAAGTGCATGTTAAATACCTCATATAAATAAATAAAATAATGTCATGTTCAATCTTGGGGGAAGATTCTTTGTGGCGTTGAAATATTTAAGTTTGTTTGTAAATATGCATTTAGGGTTTTTAATTTTATCTGTGCTTCATCGGCTACTCTTCTATCATATTTATTTAATCATACATTATCACATGCTTGGTGTGTAATCTATGTTTAATCTTTCACTGCTGTAAACTGTGTGTTTATTATGTATCTGGGAATTTTTTAGTAAATATGTTTGTTATCTATTTTGAATATTTTAATTTTGTCACCTTATTGTAACACTGTAACACAGTTTGGTAGTACTGTTTTATCAATATTTCATAACAGTGTAATCGAAACAACATTATTAATTTGTTCAATATACAAACTCTGTATTTTAGTCCATGTTCACGCGATGTTTCTTGTTTTGGATGACTGTTTTATGTAATGTTGCAATGTATTGTATTTTATATATTACTATACGGTTCATACTACTTTATCTGTACAAGATGTTGCACACAAATATAGCACACTTTATGTAAAATTAACTAATTGTGTTTATTTCATAGTTGGAAACATTTGTAAATGTGTTTGATAATATATATATTGAAAAAATAATAATAATAAAAAAAAGATGACCTTTGATATTAAGATACAAAATCCAACATTTGGCGTCAATTTTTTCCTTTGATTAGATACAAGATAAAAATATTTGTATACAAAAATATAACATTACTCTAATAAGACTTGTAAAGAGGGTTGCATGGTCTAAGGCAAAACTCTAGCAATAGACTTAAATAACAGTGATGAGGCCTGGTTTCATATCCCAGTTGGGTGTATCAGTGTGAGTTTTATCAAATATTTTCGCACCCTCCCTTTACACAAATATGGGTAAATTTTCTCTAACTTTTACCTTGCACATCTTAACTCGTTTAGTGTCCATATCGGTACCAGATGTGGCACCGGTATGACTTCATCGGGGTTGTGACATTCTGGTGATATCAGCAGTGACCTACTTCAAATCAACCTCGGTATGTCGGGAATAATGCCCGCATGATACACATTGCATCCAAGGGTCAGTGACCTTCATTTAAAATAAACTAGTGACTCTAAATGACATAATAAAAATGTTGTGTTCATGTCCATTTGATATTTCCCCCCATTTATTTTCCAATCCATTGTATTTCCAACCCATTTGATTTTTTTTTATTTCATTCGAGAATCTCTGAGAGAATTTTGTGAGTGACTTTGGTTCATCGTATGTTCTGATAAAGCAAGATAAGAGCAGAGAGCCGCATCTACTGTTAGTGAGATGATCTTTTTCGTGAGATGATTTGAAATAACTCATTAATAAAAACGTGTGTATGCCATTTTAGTTCTCTGTTGATTTGTTTCATTACACAACATAATAATAAGAAAACATCCTTCATGACAATAATCTAATAAGCCACAGTATTTGACTGTGCACTTATAGATTGGACTATCCTAATATCGGAACGTCGGAGAACCGGAGCTCTGAGGCGGCCGCAAACAGCTCAAATACAACAATCTGAAATAAAGACAAGATATGTTATATCAACAAGTTGTTTCTAAATATTCCTTGTTTACTTCCCAGACACCAGTTTTAAAATTATGTTTGAAGCGGTAATTTGGGCCTGGGAAGCCAGCATTGACATGTTTAAACAGGCATATAACAGCTAGTTGTACGAAGTAACTCCAGCAATGACATGTTTAAACAGGTAAATAACAACTAGTTGTACGAAGTAACTCCATAATGACAGGTTTAAACACGTAGATAACAACTAGTTGTACGAAGTAACTCCATAATGATAGGTTTAAACACGTAGATAACAACTAGTTGTAACTAAGTGACTCCATAATGACATGTTTAAACAAGTATATATCAGCTAGTTGTACTAAGTGACTCCAGCAATGACAGGTTTAAACAGGTAGATATCAGCTAGTTGTACGAAGTGACTCCATAATGACAGGTTTAAACAGGTATATATCAGCTAGTTGTACTAAGTGACTCCATAATGACAGGTTTAAACAGGTATATATCAGCTAGTTGTACTAAGTGACTCCAGCAATGACAGATTTAAACAGGTAGATATCAGCTAGTTGTACGAAGTGACTCCATAATGACAGGTTTAAACAGGTAGATATCAAGTAGTTGTACGAAGTGACTCCATAATGACATGTTTAAACAGGTATATATCAGCTAGTTGTACTAAGTGACTCCAGCAATGACAGGTTTAAACAGGTAGATAACAGGTAGTTGTACAAAGTGACTCCATTATGACATGTTTAAACAGGTAGATATCAGCTAGTTGTGTGAAGTGACTCCATAATAACATGTTTAAACAGGTAGATATCAGCTAGTTGTACGAAGCGACTTCATAATGACAGGTTTGAACAGGTAGATATCAGCTAGTTGTACGAAGTGAATCCATAATAACAGGTTTAAACATGTAGATGACAGCTAGTTGTAGAAGTGACTCCACAATGACAGGTTTAAACAGGTTGATATCAGCTAGTTGTACTAAGTGACTCCATAATAACATGTTTAAACACGTAGATAATAGCTAGTTGTATGAAGTGACTCCATAATGACATGTTTAAACAGGTAGATAATAGCTAGTTGTACTAAGTGACTCCACAATGACAGGTTTAAACAGGTAGATATCAGCTAGTTGTACGAAGTGACTCCGTAATGACAAGTTTAAACAGGTTTATACCAGC
>CABFOW010002520.1:85597-99457 GCA_902141385.1 Timema californicum | reverse complement strand
TTCATATGCATGAACACAAATTAGATAAAATAAAACGAACAACACATCTAACGATGGTACCAACCTAAGCTAGAAAATATCTATGCATATAATTGCATATTTTAACAATGTCAACCAACTCTTTCACAAAAGAACAACACATATCTTTATACAATATCATTTTGTGAGACAAACAATTGAGGATGAACTAATCAACCTGACTTACATGACTACAGAGGATATGGTGGTGGACATTATGACAAAACACCTTTCTGGACCTAACCACAGCAAGTTTATGAGGATGCCGGGCATGTCCAAGAATAATTGAAGAAAGAAGAAACCCACATAATATTACGTGGGAGTATTGGAACTGTAATCCAATGTGTTCGTTCATTACATCATCACAGTGCATCATTAGAGAATGTTTGGTTTCTTTGTATTCAATGTTCAGAACTGTTGACAATCTCTTGTTAGTCTTATCTATTGTTTTGATATCTGTTCATCAAAATATGAAAACGTTTGTTACAGTGTTTATAACTACTCATGGTTTAATCTAAGAAATCATTATATTTCTATTAGTGATTGTTACCATCGATGAAGGTTTCATAGGATTATGGCTTTGTTTTGTTTGATTGCTAACCCATGTCACTCTTTGGATCGGTAAGGGGTAGATTTGTGCTCTAAAGTGACGATAGCTTTGGCAACACTGTAGCGTTGACTGTGTCGCCAAGACAAGGTAATTCCATAGATAGAGGGTAGGTCTCAATCGGGGTAATTGAGATTTAGCTAAGAAAAATAGTAGTTATGTGAATAATTTTAATTAGGAGGCTTTTTATAAAGTTGTATTTTTGGTTAAATTGTCAACAAGACGTGATCATTTTGTATCAGGTCACTCATGGGATTTTGTTACACAATTTCTAAAATACAATTATTTGATATAAACTCGAGTTGAGGGGTTAAAATTATAGATAACTATACATATATTTTTAAAATAGAGTAAAATTATAGAGAAACAAAACTTTTTCAAAATATTTCAATAACAATTCCTATATTTTTTCAATTTAATAATTAAAAATTCTTCAAGTGCACTCACGCAACAGTTTAAAATGTTTTAATACAAACTAACTAAAATGACAGAGTAATAATATTAGTTCCAAATAGATAATAAACAAAGTTTATAAATAAAAATATTATTAATCATAATAGTCGTACCAGTCCAATTTATCTTAAAAAACCACCGAGATCACTATTTTAAAGTACTGTCAGAATAAAAGTAGCAGCACTTATGCGGAAGTAATGCTATCGAGATCCATAATCCATCCTTAACCATTTATACATAAATAATTTCCGCATTGATCAATGTGCTGAACAGTGAATATATCTTTTGAGTTAAATTGATATATGTTTATATCGACTGGGACTATTTAAAAACTTTATTAATGTCTTTAAAAAAAATTACAGCATTTTTATAGATAAATAAATATTTATTAAGACCCATATGATGCTTCTTTAAATGTATGAAAGTAAAATTGGTTGAAATAATTCTATTACTGGTGTGTGTTGTTTGCCGGTGAAATGTTTATACTTGTGGATGCCATGTGGTGAATGTCAAAGTTTGTCTTTAAAATTAGCCATTAGCTCGCTACACAACAGATTCGGTAGCCTCAAAAGACAGAACTAACATATTACTTACACTAGTAAGAATGGTGTGGTGCATGTTTTTTTTTTAACATAACACAGGCTGGGTGAAGATTGCCCGATCATAAATAATTTGAAATAGTAAGCCTATACTAGCCTCGGTGGCATAGGCTGTATCTGAATAGTCTACTTATGCGGCGTCGCGTGGGCTCGTGGCGTTGATAGCTGCATTGGCAATCACGTGACCAAGTGTAGATCTGTCCGAATAGTCGCGGACTAGACCGATGCAGTTTTCTCGAGGTCTTGGTAACCATGGATACGAAACCTACGAGCCATGCGGCGTTGGTGCGGTGTTTGACTGGCAATTGTTTTAATATTATCGTTTCGTCTGTTGAGCATTGACGTACACAAATTATTCGGTAAGAAGCAGCACTGTAGGCCCAAGTGTGTTGCCGCTCGAATAGTTTGATGCAGTTTTCACTATGAAAACCGCGAGAAGTGTAAAATTATCAAGTCAAGTGTACTTGACTATTCGGATACAGCCGCAGACTGCTGAGGACGAGGAGACCGAGGTTAGAATCTGTCGGTTAAACGGGGGGTGGTTTTTTCCTAAATGCTGGTCCACTCTCCCTCCACACAACTGCGGTTTCACTCCCTCTAAATTCAACCTTCCCAATTAATCTATTGAGTAGTTAGTAATTAAGCATATAGCTCGAACTGGTTATAAGACACCCTGCTAAATATACAAGTCTTTAGAAACATAATTTCTTTGTTACAGAATATTCTTAAAATTTATTCCAAATCAACACTTGATATTAATATTAAGAGTGTTTATTGTATTCTCATTATTAATTAAATGAAACCCGCCTTGGTGGCATAGTTGGCTAACGCGCTTGTCGTGTTACCTCGGCTGCTGAGGACGGGGAGATCGAGGTTCGAATCTCGTTCAGGTGAACTGGGGGTGGTTTTTCCTAAATGGTTTTACACTCTCCCTCCACGCAAATTCGGGTTCACTTCCTCTAATTCAACCTTCCCAATTCCTAATCCATTAGCATAATTAGTACTTAAAGCATATAACCCGAACGGGTAGTAAGACGCGGTGCTAAATAATATTTAACTAAATGAAGTAGTTTTACTAAACTAAAATATTTTCTTTGCTCTTGCTCACTAACTCCCTATATCTTTATTTATACAATTCATTTCTATTCTCATATTCTTTGCCTAAAAATAAAGACACATAAAATTTTCCCAAAATATCTTTGCCCTACTAGGGACCCTAGTTTTATTTGTTGACACATAGAAGGCTAGGTTAATAATTTTACATGTATTAACTATCGTATCTTTAAATATTTTATGAAATACATGTCTATAGTGAATTTCTTTATTTAAAATTCTTTTCAATATAGTATTGTGCTATGTTATCCTATTATGTAGGTGCCTACATTATCATCTGTCTAATACAACAACACCCACTTTTCTATAGGCTCATTAATTTGCTTAAGTGATTATAAAAATACATTGTGATGTAAAAGCAGTAGGCATACTGGATGGAGGGTAATAATAGTTGCAGCACTTATTGTATAACGTTATAACCCTAAGATATTTATCAGAACCCAATGAACAGGCACACACTGAAATTTTGAGTCATCATTTTTGTCGGGGATCCAAAAAAATAGATGGATACAGGGAAACTATAAATACTGGCGCCTGTATAGAACTACTTTGGTAAAAATTATCAGATTTGCCTATATGTATTTAATAAATCAAAAAATGTATTAAATGATATAATTGTTTCTACCATCATTTTACAGTAGCCCAATTCTTTAAAATAAAGTAATCTTAATTTATTCTGTAGAACCTTTCCTTTTCAAATTGAACAATACGCTGTATAACAATGGTTCAGTTAAAGACGGTTGGGGGTAAAAATCCTTTAAATTCCTAAAAAAAGAATATGCCTGGAGCATGAGCAGCACAATTGTCTACAAATAGAATGATTTTCTTTCCTTGTGCACTGAATGATGCATTAAGAGCACACAGAAAGTCTCTTAAAATCCTTGACTTCATCCACACTTTTGAATTGGCTTAGTAGGTCTCAGGTAGCTTCTTTACGGACGGACTTTCCAATAACGATATGCACTTGTTTGTCTGAGCCATTGCTCTTTGTGCACAGTCAGTCACTTTTGCACAATTTTTCCTCCATGACAGGTTTCTCTTGTCAATTCCAATGTTCAGTCTGGCAAGCAATTGAAAAATAGACCAGTTTAACCTGCATTATAGAGGCCCCGAGTCTTGCACAGGCTCCAGCACCTTTGAAAACCTTTCGAACTGAGGGTCGTGGCATTGGTGTTCACACCAGCGCTTTTCTCAGCCAATCTATTAAATGCTACCGGGCCATGGCGTTATTTTAAATGGGAGATCCAACCATTTGAAACTAAATGATCTTAATCCCCATTGTTGCAGCTATTTTGAGGAATTTCTCCCACAGAATGCTCCCATCCACAGGAATGCCCGAGGTTCTGGCCTGCTGGTACCAGGTAAATAGGAAATTTTCCAGTTCGCTGTAGGTCGACACCGAGCCTGTATTCCTTTTCTCTGATGATATTCTACCACACTTATTATCGTGCTCGTTGATCTCCTTTTTCTTTGAAATAATTGGGTTTAGAGTAAATGGTAGAAGGCCTAGTCACTTGTCAATTCAATCCTCTTCTCTGATGGGGTTTTCTCCCACTTCTATGTGGAGCAGTCATTCTTCTAAGGTCCAAACTTGTTTCACAGGAATAAACACGTGAGAAAATGTTTTGATGAAATGCATACTCAATTAGATGAAAGCGGGAAGTGAAATGAGTCACACTAACATACAGTCAGGCTTTCCTAGTCGTGCGAGGCTCTCGCCATGCCCCATCCCTTCCAGACTATTGTTTAGCTGTTAAGACACGTCACTGTAACTTGCTAAATCACACTTATAAACATTAACTGAGACTGTTACTTCTACTATTTGTATACTAAAATTTGTGTGTTTTTCTTTAAAATGATTCTTACCGATAGATGCAGGAAAGCAATAAATTGACGAACGATGATGCAAGTTTTATTTATATTGTTTAGATTGAATTTGTTCAGGGACCATACAAATTTAATGATGGATCTGTGACACAATTTTGTCATTTGTTTTCAGAATTTTTAAAAATATGATGGAAACTCAAGGCTATGAAGTAAGATTCATCAACGAGTCAAAGGTAAATTAATAGTTGGTATATAAGGATAATATTTAATCTAATGTTTTAGTCACTATGTCAAAAATCTCAAGGAAAATTTTCCACATATTTCTGTTAATTCATCTTATTTAGCATTTTTTTCTTTTTACCTTTGCACAATATTGTTTAATTCAGGGCTGGGGAAATTATGATTTGAGAAACAATTGTTTCTGTTCCACCTGTAGTTTACCACAATCTATTTATCCTATTTTATTAAAAAGAGAACACAGATAAATCAACCTATGAAACTCTTTATCTACTCAAGTGCTAGATACGATTTATTATAAACCAAGCAGTGTGGGGTTGGGGGTGTAATCTCACCAAGGGCAATCACTTGTTAAAATGCTAATTAAAACAACAGAACCAAGGTATCAATTTTTTTTCCAGGGTAAAGGCCTGTTTGCTACCCAATGTTTCAATGCAGGCGATATTATTTTTGAAGAAAGGCCGCTTGTGTGTTGCCAGTTCTCATGGAATGGCGCTTATCGCTACGCTGCGTGTGACTTCTGTATGAGGTGAGAAGGGTTACTAAAAAGGTGTTTCACTGCTGAATTTTGGTCAAAGCTCACAGGTCTCCAGTGACACTGTATACAACAATTCACTTATCTTTTGAAAGTATAAACTCCAAAATGTTCCATCAGACTCATGATTGCCACCATATATTAGAAGAGGACTTAAGTATCATGATAGAGGAGAATTTGCGGCACCATTGACTGCTGAACTCCAAATCTTTCATTTGTTCCATGCAGCCTAACGTGGTATAGGTACCTCTTCCACACTTAGGTTTAGACAACATTGCCCTACACTTAGGGCTTTTGTTTTATATGTGAGTGGTTATACTATGTAATTACTGGCTGACAAGAATAAAGTAAAGGCAAATCAATTACATTCTAGCTGTAGTCTAAATAGCTAAGTGTGATATAATTCTACTATTAATAAAAAAAACTCATAAATTGTATCTTGAGTAAAGGAACTTCTCACTATAAAAATATAATTAAATTTGCAGTGATTCAGAACACTGGATATACTTTATTAACTCAAAGATGAATACAGATGACCAATATTACAGAGTATTAAAACAACCTTAACTTCTTTTTATCTTGAAACAGTAACTTTCATACCAAAAGTTAGTTCCAGCACTACTGTATAGTTACTGTATCATTTAAAATTCAACAGAACAAATATGCGTATAACCTTAACAGGTAGTAAGTTGCGGTAATAATAGTAAATTTTTTTTTTTAATAAAATACAAATAGTAGAGTTGAAACTATGGCGTGTGGTTGCAGGCCCCTTGAAAGCACAGAGGAAAATGCCCGCCGTTTGACAGGCAAGAAGGATCTAGTACTACCATACCCCGAGTGCTGTCCTACGGATAAGAAGAGCCACATCCAATGCAAGCAGTGCTCAGTGAGTACTTCACGGTGTGTAAAACACCTGACTCAACTGTGTTTTCACATTTTAATTTTATTCTTTAAGTAAACATAGCTCTTAGAAAATAATGTCTACTTGTCATATTCTAGTGTGGGTATTTGCCAGCCATAGCTATATTGTAACTGATTTACTTGCAAGCTGAGTTTGTCTTTTATCTACTGGCGCTGGCATAGTTAGTTTGGTGTATTTAAAATACTGAGTCATTTGATAAGTTAATTTAAATCCATTAAAACTAGTTTTGTTTGAATTTGTTTATTATATTAATTTACCTACTTTTCAGTGATAACATTAATGAGAAATATTGAAATCGCAGAAATCAGAATTCTGGATATTCATAATTATGAACTCAGTTTGAGACAGATATTTAATATAATTTTTTGAAACAGTTAATTACTATTAAGGTCGTTTAAAATACTTAATACTGGTTTGTTAAAATTAATAGAAACTAATAGTGTATGAAGCTTCAAAACTTGGACTTAGTTTTGAAAAAAAATACTAGCTTCAACTTCACTTTGTAAAATATCACTACTTTTACAATTACGATGGTTCACCAATCAAAATATTCACACAAAAAATACTCAATTTATGTTCAATTACTACCATTCTATGTTGTTATTTACATTATAAATTAATATTTAAATGAAAAAATCTTTAGTAATTGAACTGCCTGTTGTGATAATAATGTGATTTATCAGATTAGAATAAAATATTACAAACAATAATAATACTATACATTAAATAATTTTTAGAGTAAGTTTTGTACATAAAGCTATATAAATAAGTACAATACAGTAATTCCTGCTAAAAAGTTGTGTTCCTGAAAAATCCAAGATTATAGTCCTACCCTTCTTCCTGGCTATCTTGAATTATTTGTCATTCTCACAAAACAGGCAAAATTAACTTCCAAAAATTTTGGTTTCTAAAAGTTACAATTTTATACTATTTTTAATAGGCCTGTGTGGTAGTGAAATTTTGACTGAATGAGACATTTTAGGGTGGGAAATAATTTCCTACAAGAACGGTAAACGGTGAAAAATTTTAAAAGAATTTTCCGATGCAGGCTTTTATTTATTTCCTAGAGTTGTAATTTTAGTCCTAACCTACTAGCCTTCCCATTCATTCCCATAAAAAATGATTAAAGGTAAAATTAAAAGCTTATGATAATGCAGTTGAAAAGGAATCAAATTGTATAGGCTCAATTAAGGTGTTTAAAGATAAGGGGGGCCAATGACTAAATTAATTTTTTATTATAGAAACAGAACATAGTGGACAAAAAATAGTTTAGAGATAGATCAGAGAAATATTATGGAAACAAATTCTATAATAGTTAACATAGTGGCTTGAATTTTATTAACTACTTACACAACATAAACTAATCTTAATAAATTAAAGTGAGCCATAGTCTTGTCTATGAGAATACCAAAAAACTTTCTCAACTGAGCCAGTGTGCCTAGTTATCTCTTACCTTTTAGTTGATAATTTCAATTCAATTTTCAATTGCCTTTATTATAGGTCTGGCCAACAGTCGTGAGACCTATGACGGGCTAGCACTGAAAAGTACACAAGCACCTTACAAATACAAGTAATTACATGAGAAAATAATAATAATAATAATAATACCTGCCTTGGTGGTGTAGTTAAGTAACATGCTAGTTTTGTGTTGCGCTAAGACTGTCGAGGACAGGGAGATCGAGGTTTGAATTTTGCTCAGGTAAACTGTGGGTGGTTTTTCCTAGATGGGTTTCCTCTCTAATTTCATGCAAATGTGGGTTCAATTCCTTTACATTCAAGCTTTGAAATTTCTTACTCATTAGTTTAATTAGTATTTAGGCGTTTAACCTGAACGAGTAGTAAGACATGGTTAAAAATAAATAAATAAATAATAGTAATAATAAAAAATGCAAACACCGAACAGTAGTTGCAGATAAGCCCAAAGTTGCTGCCTTGTCTACACCCTGCTTACCAGATTCAAAAATAGACTTTATAATGTCCATTTCCACAGCAAGGCTAACTGTCTGTTTTTATTTGCAACTGAAGATGTAGATGAATTATACAGAGATTCAGATGCCATTTTGGACAAACAATAACTAATGTATATAATGAAACTAAATATCTATAAACACCCACAAAGAAAGGTAAACACAAGCTATCACAAACTTGAACTTCAGATGGTAATGATTACAATACCGCACTCAACAATAAAATTATGGGCTAGGGGTAGAGGAAGGAGGGAATGTATGATGCTTTACATTGTGTGGACAATAATCTGGCGATTGATACACGATTCAAACTTGACTTGCATTTCAATTATCCTAAAACCATTGTTGTAGCCGGTCTGGGACAATGCTATGCATAAAAAGGGTCACAGACTATTAACAAGATTGTAACTATAGTTGAGTTGAATCCACTGTTTTACTAATTTGAATCTCAAATTCAAATCTTGGAATAATATGATCATAAGAGGAAATTTAAATATAATAGAAAATAGAAATAGTAACTAAATGTTAACATTCTTTTTTACAATCCATTAATTTTAACATTTATGCATTCAGTTGAGTGTCGAATTACTGGTCTAGGGCCTGGTTTTTAACCTGTGAGTGGTTGCACTACTATTGCAATGTAACGTGTTCGCATGAGGTCACTATGACCCTTTTGTTGTGTATTTAACTCGTTTTTATTTTCAAATGATTTGTTTACTAAACAATATTTTATTCATTTTGAACGTATTACAATTTAATTTTTAAACATACACTTATTACAAAATTCTATTGCAATATAATTTTAGAACTTATGTTTGAGTTAAAACTTAGAATTTTAAACATTTTAACCCTTTACAGAAAACTTATGTGATTTATAAAGACATGATTAGAAAGCGATCTACAGAGCAAACTTTTATTCTTATAACTATAAAAAAGTATGTTTTATTGTTTAAAAATTAGAATAACAATACACTATTTATAATAAGATGAATTATTGCCTAATGGTATGGGAATGTATAGTAAAACAGTGTCTTATTATACATTATGATGCTATTTGTAATATAACCTAATACAAAATAATATAGATCTTTTTTGAATTTAAAAACATAAAATTAGACTGAATTAGAAAAATAGTCTTTGCTAGTTGACTATCAACTTTTCTCATTAGGACAGCCGCTTCAGACATTTTCAAGACACTCTTCATATGTGAGGAGCTCATGAATCTCACAAATGTACTTTTGGCACAATGAGCAGGCATTGTAGGTCTTGTTGCCTGAATTTGATGGGCAATTTTCATAGCGTTTGCGTTTTATTGGAACTTTACAGGCAGTTGTTACTTCAGGGTGCAGTGGGCGGCATCCTGAAATTGCCTTGACATCCTGGGTTTTCTGATCAGAACCTCATATACTGCATGATAAATTTCTTTCCAATTGTTGTCATCATATGATAAAGGGTCACTTTTATTTTCACTATCACCTCTATTATCATTTTGTTCAAATCTTAGTATGATGGTTGCGGTCATCACATATATTTCTGAGTCAACATCTCCACCTACATCACTGTCATCATTACCCTATAACTCATAATCTGGGTCACCAAGCAATTCATCATTGAGTAAAGAAAGATTCCACTCTTATTGTTGTTTATCCATTATTAAATATAAGCTATTATATTTGGAAGAAGGTATAGGAAAGGTGGATAGAAACATATAAAAGGGGACGAACACAATATGGCCTTTAAAATGAAAATAACAACACAGTTCACACTTTACATTGCTGCCATTGGACAAAGAGGTAATGGGTTGCCTCTTAAAGAAAATCGATTATCACCACCCAATCCCTCGACCTAGTTTTCATTCTTTCGGAACTCATCAGGGAGGAGTGTGTTCTGATAGAATGAAACCTAGGTCGGGGATTGGGTGGTAACGATCAATTTTTTTTAAAGAGACAACCATTACCACTTTGTCCAATGGCAGCAATGAAAAGTGTGATCTGTGTTCTTCTTTTAATTTTAAAAGCCATATTGTGTTCGTCCCCTTTTATGTGTTTCTATCCACCTTTCATGTAGGCTACCTTCTTCCAAGTATAATACGATTATTTTATAAAGTGAAAAGAGCTGTTTCTTATAGAGGTAAATTTAAGCCATTAAATTAAACATTAAAAGGAGGATAGAGGAGCAAGGCCTACACTTTTACCAGAAAACTGTAGGTCTCAAAGTTTACAATTAAAACACAACAAAACACATAGTAATGTAATTTTCAGGCTGCATGGGTCCCCTTCTTCAGCAGGAGAGAGTAAAACACAGATATAAGCAATAAAGTTGATACTAAAAACAATAAAAAGATATGTACACTAACACAAACGATGTCACGGAGTCAAGGTGACACAAGAGCCTGTGTTTTCTCTCGGTTTAAGTTCATCCTATAATAGGCCTAATTATTGTTGGTTCTTAACCATCATTATAAAGTGTTAGAACTCAAAGAAAAATTTCCCTTGAAAGAAAAAATAATAATTTTGTTTAGGATCTGATGCTCAAATTTAAAATTTTCTACATTCCTCGAATATCCTTAAGGATTCAAGAGTCCCATCCCTAATTGTAACCAAATAAATGTTATGCTTGTCAATGTTATAACAATAATCACTGTAATATTTTTTCAAGCACTAAACAATTAACAAAAAGATATTCAAAATTCAATTTGGCATGAGAATAATTCATGTATTGATTATATTCGTTTAAGTTTGTTTTGGATTGAAAAATTGTACTTCTCACACCCCTAGTCAACACATGTATAAATCTTAACTGTTACTGGGGAAGCTATTTTTTGTAAATATGCCATCCTCTCAAATGTTTATATTTTAGGCTTAGGTTTTCCTATTTATGAATTAATGTCACCCTGTGTTGTGTGTGTAGGTGCGCTATTGCTGTGCTGACTGTCGGGATGCGGCCTGGTCCCAGTACCACAAGACCCTGTGTACCCAGTCTCGCACCAGGGACCCTTCCCATCCATTGGAACAACTCAACGACACTTGGAAGTATATACTTTTTGTCAATAACAAACACACACACACACACACACACACACTCTTTTCTTGCTCATTCTTCCTTTTCCCACCTATCCCCACTGTCTCACAGAGGATCTAATTTGGTAGTGTGTCTACCTAATGGTCTTACATTTTTAGGTTTGATTATCAGCAACGATTTAAATTGGCTTGATTTTAACTAGGGCTTTCAAACTCAGTTCCTCGATACCCTCAGTTCTTACTGGTATAAAAAGAATCGAGAATCACTTTTAATATTACGATTTTCGCTACTTCGATTTTTACCTCTCATTAAACTTGGCAACTAAACAAAGCAGCAAAATTCAAAATGGGAAATAATCGACTAATAAAGAAAATGCGAATAAGCTAAGAAAAACATGTGTCGAAATGCACTTGTAAATTTATTATTATTTAGCACTGCGTCTTACTACGCCACTTGTAAATTTGTCACAGATATTTCCAAAAAAATGGGATATTAAGGACCAAACATTATACGCAAGCTGCGATGCTATCACAACTAAAGCACTTTTTTTGCTTCATACCAGTGACCGTGGTGTTATTTCTTTATAGGTATTTTTATTTTTTACAAAATTATGTTGGCGATAGTGAATATATTAACATTTACATGCCTTTTTTTTATCCATGCTTACATTGTGTGAGTTAAATTACTAGTCGGTGTTAAAATTATGTTAAGTAACGGTTTTAAAATTATCGGATATTGAAAAATGTTATAGTAAAGGAAATTGATAAAATTAAAGAAAAAGGAAAAATAAACTACTAAGAATAAATTTGATGAAGAAAGCCCACCTAGGGAAAGAGGAAAAATGTGGGAAGAATCCAATGCACAAAGGTGACATAGTAGAAGACAGAAGAAAAGAAGAAGATGTCACCTTTGTGCATTGGATTCTTCCCACATTTTTCCTCTTTCCCTAGGTGGGCTTTCTTCATCAAATTTACGCCTAGTAGTTTATTTTTCCTTTTTCTTTAGTTTTATCACTTTCCTTTATTATAAAATTATCTAGCCATTGGGCCACCTCATTCTTAAACACATTGAAAAATGTAATATTTAGTATGATAAATTTAAATCGTTTGATAGTTTATCGAAGTTTTATCTTTCCTTTGAAATTTCTCGAATATGCTAAGGTTATTGTAGATGTCGAAGTCAAAGCCGAAGGAAATTTGACCTTCGACTTTGACTTTTTGAAGCGTCGCATACCATTACTAATTATGTTAATGGAATAGAGATGAGGATGATATAATTTTAGAGGAATTGTGCCTGTATTTATGGGGAGGGAGAGTGGGACACTATTTAGGAAAACCCATCCACAATATACCCAACAGGGCTTAAAGTAGGGCTCTGTGAGTACTCGTATTCCAAGCTTTGAGCTGAGCTTGTCGCTTAAGCTCGAGATCGAGATAAAAAAAATTGTAGCTTCATCATTTTCTTGCTTCCACTTGATGTACTTAATATTCCATTTTTAAAATGCAATAGTGACCATAGTCTATTTAATTGAGATAATATAAGCACTTCCACTTTTAAATCATTCGGTCACTTAACATATTGTTAAATACTGATTTCAGTGATGTATTAATATAGGCCTACTTATTAACATTTTAAAATTATGAATATATTCGAACTCGACTACTTTTAGAAATACTCGAATGAAAAAACCCAAGTTTACAGATCCCTAGCTTAAAGCCTCAATTTCCTCATCACCAACAGTAGACGATGAGACTACTACTGCGGTTAAATGCTAAATAACTATTCTGGAGTTAAATTGTTTTGATGTTGCTATAATTGATATAGTTGCTAATAGCCAAAGGCCACATTGTGTTAAGACATCATTAACGAGTATTACTAAATAAAAAGAATGTGTATTGTGTCTTGCCAGACAAATGCACTACCCACCAGAGACGGCAACTATAATGCTGGTGGCGAGGATGATTGCTAACGTGAGGCAGGCTGAGGATCAAGAGGGTGCATTCAGACTCTTCATGCAGGTAATGTGACTACTTTAAATGGTACTATACTCAACTTAAATATGTTAAGAGTAAGTTACATTGTTTTAGTCATATGTTGGACCAAGTTAAACATTTTTAGTCATATGTTGGACCTATTTAGTTTTATTAAGAATATTTTCAATAATGTCGAGATAATGCAGGTACACTTCCTCTAAATTATACCTCCCTTGTCCCTATGCCATTAATGTAGATTCAAATTCTCAACCCTTCTGCTGGTTGACAAAATGCTTTGTAGGCTATGATAATCATTTTATTATTATTATTATTATTATTATTATTATTATTATTATTAACACCGCGTCTTACTACCCATTCAGGTTATACGCACTTACGCTAATGTGCAATGGTAGGGTGATTGTGAGGTGAAATGAATGACCTACAGTTTAACGTGGAATCCGAACCACGGTGGAGGCCTGGCATTCCTCACATTCACAAGATGTCTTGTCAGAGGTGAAGGAAGGGTTTGGTAATCAGATAAATCTTTGCCAGGACCGAGGATTGAACCCCGGCCGCCAGCATAGA